>CAUYQV010040690.1:0-16122 GCA_963574575.1 Galagoides demidoff
GTCCCAGCTACTTGGGAGGCAGAGGCAGGAGACTCGCTTGAGCCCAGGAGTTGGAGGTTGCTATGAGCTGTGATGCCATGGCACTCTACCCAGGGGGATAGCTTGAGGCTCCGTATAAAAAAAAAAAAAAAAAAAAAAAAAAGATTAACTTTAGAAATATATATTTAATGTTTACCCTGTATTCATCATTAAATATTTTCTTTTTTTCCCTCAGTTGAGTAAAACATTCTGTTCTCAATATAAATATATCACATAAAATGCAGTAAAATGTCAAAACATGGAATTTGTAATATAATTGCAACAGCTAACACATACATTCCTATGACAGCTCCATGGATTTTGACTTTATTATAATGCACTATAACAAGTTACACGTAGCTTAATATTATTTAAATCAAATTAAGGAGTACATCATACTTTTTATCTTGATGGCTTAGCACTCTCTGCTATTTCCTAAGACACCACTTTCACGAAGATGCCTTTTGTATTATTGATGTTAATAATGAATTGTATTGGTCTCTTTCATACTAAATTGAATAATAATGATACTCTGTGTTTTAGGGAGAAAAACTGATGTTACCACAGGATTACATCAGCACTAATTGTAATACTCCCTATGAGTTTGAATGTTATTTCTTTACATATTTTAATTTAATAATTTTTGAAAAGCATATTTAAGATTCAAATTAGGGTGGATGCTTGCCCTAGTTTGCTAGATAGTCCTGATATGTGTCCCATTTTCCTGTGTTCTTTCTGTGTGTTTAGTCCCTCCAGTCACTCTAAATGTGCCCAAGTTTGTATGATAAATTACCTTACATAAAACACTAAGAAAACTCTGAGTTTTTAAAAAGGTACCAAGAGATGTATACGGACTTTTGAAATAAGTAAGTGGGGAACCATTTCTAAGGATATACCTGTCTCCTTCCTCTTATGTTTTGGCCTTAAACATGCACATGTTTCCAAATACTTTGTAGTCATAATTACTCTAGGCTCAGCTCACTATGGAGGAGAAGAGACGGAAAACCATGGAAAAATGACGTAAGGGAAATTAAGCTCTCTGACTAGCTCCCAGGGAGGAGGGGCAGAAGCAGTCAGCAGAAGAGAAACAGAAGCAAAAATGCTGTATGAATCAGAAAAGGGTGTAAAGGAAAGGCCACCAAGCATGAAATAGGTAATAAACACTCCAGGAAATACATTCATTTTTCATCTAGAGAAGGATGGGAATCATTTTAACCTTTTGCAGTTAGATTCCAAAGTCTTCTCAAGACAGTATTTGGGTCATTGTACTATGAAAAAGAATGAAGTTGTGTGCATAATAACCGCTTGCCTTCCATGCTAATAGGCTTGTGCTTACAGTAGTCTGACTTGTTATTACTTTTTTTACTTTTTCATACCTATTTAGTAGAAACTATACTTCAAATTGTGAATGTTGATCTTTTCCAGAGCTTGTAATAAGTAGTGCAATACTATCTCAAGGTGCTGGGTGGTAGAATCGGATGGCAACTCCTAGTCAGCCAAGCCATCATCAGGATAAAAACCTGATTGATTGTAAACAGGGTACTGTGTTGCCAGATAATTGTGCCCAGCTGTAGGCTGGTGTCAGTGTTCTGAGCACAGTTAAGGTAGGCCAAGCGGGGCTATGACACGTGGTAGGTGAGGTATATTAAATGCATTTTCATCATAACATATTTTCAACTTACAGTGGGTTTATCTGATGTAATTCCATTGCATGTCAAGGAGCATCTGTAGTGCTTTTATCTGAACATTTTAAACAGAGTCTGGTTACCAAAATACAATTGTACCACACTAATAGAATTATACTTAAAATGCATATATTTTTAGAATTTATCACCTTTCTAATTACTGAATACCAACATACCTACTCCAGGCATAAAAATGAGATATATATTTACTTATTATGTTTCTTTAACTGAGTAGATTTTATAAACTTTCTAGAGAAAAAAACATTATGTTTGAAAAAGGTATTTGAATTACTGACGTCTGTAACTAATATATTATAACACGAATATATTACTATTAATATAAAAACTTTCCAAGCATTTATTTACCATTATATCAAATATTATCTAACTATAGATGCATGCATATATATATATATATATATATACACACACACAAAAATGCATTATACATAATACATTCAATAAAATGTTTAATTATAAAAGTATCTGTATGTTCATAATAAGGAAATATACTCCATAGATAATATCCTGATGAGCACGACTGTCTTCTCTGAGGGGTCTCCCATCCGTGTCAGCTGAGAGCTCAGATTCTGCCGGGTGTGCATTTCTTCTTTGTTCTACTATTCAGCTTAATTTGGGAACTATTTTTATTATTGCTCCTTTAAGCTTGTTTCATCATACATTTTGAAAGAAAATTAACACATTCAGAGCATTCTATCAGAAATACATGAATATTAGTCATCCATGACTCCTAGCTTCGATACATTAACATTCAGACCAAATATCCATTTTTAGAATGTTAAAAAAATGAACAGTTCATATTCTTACTATTTCCATTTTTCTCCTTTTTTTCTAACGTCCATGGTATTGTTACTTGTAATTCTACTTAGAATTTATATTTGTGTTATTTTGGGAAAGTCAAAACTATCGATTTGTTTGAAGATTTTATTTGCTTGTATGTTTTTGTTCATAGTTTTCACATTCATGTATATATCAAATCGAGGTGCACGCTTACATCACCTCATTTGGTTCTCACCATACTACTGATGAGCATTGTTTTTTCCATACTTTCGAATAATAAAATCGACACTTCAAAATGCTAAGTAACTAACAGAAAGTCAATGTTTCTAGAGAATGGCAAATCTAAAATTCAAACTATGTCTTACTTTTTTTTTTGCAATTTTTGGCCGGGGCTGGATTTGAACCTCCGGCATATGGGACTGGCACCCTACTCCTCTGAGCCACAGGCACCGCCCCAAACTATGTATTACCTTTACATCAGTCTTCTCCTTGTGGCATTTTGCTTGGGACAGTGGGATGAGTAAGAAAAAAACCTCATTGTCTGTCGGGGACTGACTAAATTACTGTCCGGCATTAACAGAATAAGAAGCTACCACCTGTGGTAAATGGAAAGATTGACAAAATTGGCTACCAAAATAAGCGTAACACAAGAAACAGAGAATATTATTTCTAGGAAGGGGATCGATTGGTCAACCTGGAAATGGCATAAAAGGAGGCTCTTTTCATTTCTCATATATTTGTACATATTTGCATTTATATATGTTATTTTAATAACATACATATATTTGTTACTTTTCCTATATCCATTAGTTTTCAAAATTCAAGTCATTTTTTGTGTTTTGATATTAAAGAAGGAAAAGAAAAATTTCTATACATTTGAATCTGCTGGGTTAGTCCACAATCTTTTCTCTTTCCATTAAAATGTGATACAACTAAATGCTGTTCTCCTCCTTGCTATGCTAGAAACAGTTCATAGAAGGAAAGAAGAATGGTTTTGCTAATTCAGCCTGACAACTAGCTCTATCTATGACAACAGTCAGGCTGGCCACTGGACTCTCCTGACAACACATTAGCAAATGGAAATTGGTTTTTTCTGCAGTACAGGTGACTCATTCCTTCAACTTAGCCACAGTGTCACTTGTGATTGAACCACCCTAATAAAACGAACACATGTTTTCTTCTCTATTGGTGTTAGAGACTCCAAATAATTAAAAGCTTTGAAATTAAAAATTCATCATTATGATTCCCATTATATCCATGTCTATCTCTTATTAGTTGATGCGGTTATGATAAATAGCCCCTTGTCTCCAACGAGAAAGATTTAAACTGCATAAACTATTAGGATCGCATTAGACTTCAGAGTAACATGACTGAAAACAGACCCTATGGTATCCCGTTTCCAAATCCAACTAAATGCTCAATGCTGTGACATGGTAATTGTATCAGACATTCTACTTGATTTTAAGTTAATCTGGTATTTGATTCAGAGACGGTCAATTCAGGCACAAACTCGAGAAATCTTTCTAGGCACAGAAGAGGCAAATGAGTTAATGTACATCAGAGAAAAAAACTTAAGCCTAAAAAAAATTATAGCTTTTAGGTAAATGCATAGTAATGCTGGTAACTTTTCAAAATGACCTCATTCTAATTATAGAAGGGGAAGGAAATACATAGAGGTATAATTAAGATCTAGGACATTATTATTCAAGATAACATCTGACAAGTCACATTGTGCTAGTTATGATCAGACCAGAATTAGACTTCCTGCTGGTTTCCTACCTACATGACATCCAGTTAGAGGTAATCTGCTAAAATCACTGGGACGAGGACAGACAAAGTGTCCCACAAGTATTTTTTCCTAAGACTTCTGGTCTGAGTCATAAACCTATTCTACCTGACAGGATACTGGGCTACACAGAAACAGAAAGATCTTTTCTCACCAAATCTCCTGGGCACAGTACCTCTGAGAAGATTTGCATTTTTTTCTCCTTGCCCTAATGCACGAGTACATCATGTCTGTGTCACCCCACTGCAAGTACTAGAAGGGAAAAACAGAATACAAAACAGGATAGAATATTAAAATTGTATTATTTCTTTAATAACCTGAGTTAAGAATCTCAACTCACTTTAAAAGAAACATGAATATTTCATTTTACAGTAATTGTAACCAAATGGGCTCTGTTGAATTACTATTCGTGGGGCTGTGTGTGGGAGGACTCCTCCAGGTTTTTTTATAATTCTGTTTAATTTCAAAATTTTACCATCACATTCTTTAGAAAAGCAGGGTCTATTTAGTTAAATATCAATCCTGTTCATTTCAAAGTGCAATCTCATTCAATTAAAGTATCTTAAACTACTGCGATTACGGTTGTCTTGTTTCCAACTTACCCATACCTTATCCACCAGTGTCGGAGGAGGAGGAAGAGAAAAGAAAATAACTCCGGAGTTTCAGCACAAGCTCTGGCAAGGTTTCAGTCTCATTTCTTTTCTTTTCTTTTTTTTCTTTTTCTTTAAGTAGATTTAGGGGATTCAATTTTTATTTGTTATGTGGATGAATCGCATAGTGGAAAAGTTTTTTAAATACACCCTCACCTGAATAGTGTCCACTGTATTCAATAGGTGATTTTTCATCCCACACCCCTCTCCCACCCTCTCTGCCTTCTGAGTCTCCAGTTTTCATTAAGTTACTCTGTATGACCACAATACCCATTGTTCAGCTTCCACCTTTTTTTTTTTTCTTTGAGACACTCTCACTATGTCCCCTTCGTTAGAGTGCTGTGACACCACAGCTCACACCAACCTCCAACTCCTGGGCTTAAGCGGTTCTCTTGCCTCAGCCTCCCAAGTAGCTGGGACTATAGGTGCCCACCACAATGCCTGGCTATTTTTCTGTTGGGGTTGTTTAGCTGGCCCCGGCTCGTCTGAATCCACCTGGCACTGTAACCACTGTGCTACGGGCACTGAGCCCAGCTTCCACTTCTAAGTGAAAACATGTGGCACTTGGATTTTGTTCCTGGGTTATTTCTCTTAGGATACTGTCTGCCACTTCCATCCAGGATGTGGCAAAAGACAGTTGGTGAGCACTTAGGTTGGTGCCCTACTTAGCTATTGTGAAGTGTGGTACAATTAACAGTCAGGGGCAGGTGTTTTGTTTTTTTTTATATATAATGAAATGACATTTTTGGGGGAAAATCCCCAGTGGTGGAATTGCTGGGTTAAATGGTAGTTCTTTTCATTCTTTGAGAGATATACATATTGCTTCCCATGAACGGTGTACTGGTTAACTTTCCATCAACAAGTGTATTTCTGTTTCACTGCATCCATGCCAGCATTTAGTGTTTTTTGACTTTGTGATAGCCACTTTGACAGAGACAAGTTGGTATTTCATTGTGGTTTTAATTTGTATTTCCCTAATGATTAATGACATTGAGTACTTTTTCATGTTTATTGGCCATTTGTGTATCCTCGTTTGACAATTGTCTGTTCCTGTCCTTTTTCCTATTTGTTATGGGGTTGTTTTTCTTTTTGCAGATTTGTTTGACTTCCTGCTAGATTATGGATATTAGTCCATTGTCAGATGTATAGGGTCCAAAGATTTTCTCCCATCCTATAGGTTGCTTGTTTACTCTGTTGATTATCTCTTTTGCTATGCTGCATAATTTTGTTCATTTAAGTCCCATTAATTTATTTTTGGCTTTGTTGTATCTGTTTTTGTGTTCTTAATCATAAACTCTTTGCCTGGACCAATATCCAGGTGAATTTTTCCTAAAAGTTTTATAGAACTAGATCTTACTTTTAAATCATTAATCTCTCTTTAGTTAATGTTTATGTATGGTGAGAGATACATTCTGCTCTCCAATACTCCAAGCACTATTTATTGAATACTGGGTTCGTTTCCTGGTGTACCTATTTGTCTGCTTTGTAAAAGAACAGTTGGCTGCATGTACGGGTTCATTTATGGGTTCTCTATTTGGTTTCATTGATCAACATGTCTGCTCTTGTAACAGTAGTATGTTGCTCTGGTTACCTCGGCCTATAGAACTCTTCGAGGCCATCCCTTAAATTTGTTCTTTTGTTTAGAATTGCTTTGGCTAATTGGGCTCTTCTTTGATTCCATATGAAGTTTAGAAGTTTTTTCTAATTCTACGAAACCTGATGTTGGTATATTGATGGGAATTGCATTGAATCCTTAAATCACCTTGGGCAGTATGGACATCTTGACAATATTGGTTCTTTCAATCCATGAAAATGGGAAGTTTTTTCATTTGTTTGTGTCATCAATGGTTTGGAGCTCTCCTTACAGAGATTCTTCACCTCTTTGACTAAATATATTCCTAGGCATTTTACTATTTTGCAGCTATTGTAAATGGTGTTGAGTTCTTAATTTGAATCTCAGCATGTTTGTTATTAGTGTAAACAAATTCTATTGATTTGTGCACATTAACTTTTAGCTTGAGGCTTTACCAAATGTATTTATGAATTCTAGAGTTTTTTTTTTTAGCAGTCTTCAAGGTTTACTAGAGATGTGATCATATCATGAGCAAACAGGAATAACTTGACTTTCCCTTTTCTGATCTGGGTACCCTTTCTTTCTTCTTGTTGCCCAATTCCTTTTTTCTAGTACTATGTTAAATAGAAGTGGTGAAGGCAGGAATCCTTGTCTTGTTCCAGTTCTTAAGGGGAATAATATAAATATTACTTCACTCACTATAGTATTGACTGTGGGTTTATTGTAGCTGACATTTATTATTTTGAGGTATATTTCTTCTAAGCTTTGTTTATAGAGTGCTTTTATCATGCAGCAATACTGGGTTTTATCTAATGACTTTACTGCATCTATTGAGATGATCATATACTTTTTATTTTTAATTCTGCTTATGTGCTAAGTCACATTTATTGATTTGCATATGTTGAACCATCCTAGCATCTGTGAGATGATATCCACTTGATGGTGGTGTATAAATGTTTTGATGTGCTATGAGATTCAATTTTCTAGTGTTGTGTTGAGGATTTTTGCATTTATATTCAGAAGGGATATTGGTCTGTAGTTTTTTTTTTGTGTGTGTGTATGTATCTTTTCCCGTCTTTGGTATCAGAGTGATACTGGCTTCCTAGAATGAGTTAGGAGGAATTCCTTCCTTCTCAATGTTATGGAACAGTTTCAGTAGGAGAGGTACCAGTTCTTTGTAGGTCTATAGAATTTGGCTGTGAGTCATCTGATCCTAGACATCTGAGGGGGTTCTTTTTTTAATTTCTAATTCAATCACATTTGGTGTGGTGTTTCTGTTTCTTCCTGTTTTCAGCTTGTGAAGTTGTATGCTTCCAAAAGTTTATCTGTTTCCTACATAGTTTCTAGTTTGTGAGCATAGAGGTGCTCGTTTCAGTTGATTATTGTATTTTTGTGATATTATTTATAATGTTTTCTCCTTTTCCACTTCTGACTGAGTCTATTTGAAGCCTCTCTCCCCTTTCTTGATTAACCTCGCTGGTAGTCTGTCAATTTTGTTTATCTTTTCAAAGATTAAGGAATCACTTGATTTTCATTTATCATTTATATGCTTCATTTATCATTTATGTTTCTTTTATTTCAATTTTGTTTAGTTGTGCTTTGATCTTTGTTATTTATTTTCTTCTGGTATCATTGGGTTTGGTTCGTTCTTCTTTTTTCTAGTTCCCTAAGGTGTGGTATTAGGTTGTCCATTTGTGATCTTTCTGGTCTTGTGATATAGTTATTTACTGTTACAAACTTCCCCCTTAGCACTGCTATATTTCAGAGATGTTGGTAGTTTATGTGGTGGTTCTCATTCAATTAATTTTTTTAATTGTATCTTGATTTCATCTTTGACCCAAGGAATATTCAGCGCCAACTGTTCAACTCCTACATATTTGTATAGTTTTGAGAGAGCTTCTCGGAATTTATTTTCTATTAATTATTTTATTCCACTGAGAAGACACATGGTGTGTTATCAAATTTTCTGAATTAACTGAGACTTATTTGGATCCAACTTGGAAGGAAAATATCCCAGGTGCTGTGGAGAAGATTGTATGTTCTCTACTTTGGGACTAGGACAGTTTTTAAATATCTGTTTGGTCCATTTGTTTTAGAGTCAAATTTAAGTCTAATGTTTCTTTGTGGATATTCTGCCTTGAAGATCTATCTAGTTCTATCAGTGAAGTGTTGAAGTCCTTGGAAGTTCCTGTTTATTTCTTGCTTTGATATACTAGAATTTGTGTTATTAATCTGGGAGTTCCTGCATTAGAGTGCTAGGTCTTGTGATTATTGTGTCCTATGGCTGAGTTACTGCCTTCATCATTACATAATGACTGTCTTTTTTTTTTATTCATCATTGATTTAGGGTCTATTTTATCTTATAAGAATAGACATTCCTACTTGCTTTTTGTTTCCATTTCCATGGAATATTTTTCGCCATTTTACCTTGATTGTAAAAGAATCTTTGAGAGTTAAATGGGTTCCTTGGAGACAGCAGGTTTGGGGGAGGGGGTGTTTGTTTGTTTGTTCATTGTGTTTTTTTATCCATTCAGCTAATATGTGTTTTTTGTTTGGTTGGTTTTTTAGTGGTGCATTAAGGCCATTTGCATATAATATTAATATTAATACAGTCCTGTTCATCATGTTGGATGTTACCAAGTTGCTCTTTTTCTCCCTTGTGTTACTGTTTTATAAGAGTTGTGAGCTTTAACTCTTGGGTGTTTTTACACCTGCATAAAAAGATATTATATTGATAGTTATGTTCCATGTACAGTAGGGTGACCAGATTTTAACATCTGTAAGGCGGGAGAACATGGTGGGGGGGGGAGCGGGGGTGGGGCCGGGAACGGGGCAGAGGCCACGGCAGGGCAGGACCTGACAACACAATGCAAACTTTGATAAGCAGTTCTCCTTAATCACTTCTCGGCAATTATTTATTACAGTTTAACATTATAAAATTAACAAAAATAATATAAAACTCATATTCTGGTGAAATAGCCATATGGCAGCCAAAAACCCTATATTCCCTTCTTGTTCTCCAGCCCGTTCATGCATTCTTTCCAAAAATCGGGACTTTTTTAAAACGCCGGGAACACAGGACAAATTGTTGAAAAGTGGGACTGTCCCGCCAAAATCGGGACTTCTGGTCACCCTAATGTACAGAGAACTGTTAAGCAGTTTCTATTGGGTAGGTCTAGTGGTAACAAACTCTCTTTTACTTTGCTTGCCTAGGAAAGATTTTTATTTTTCCTTCATTTATGAAACTTAATTTTTCAGCACACAAAATTCTTGACTGAGAGTTTTTCTATTTAAGACCACTGAAGATGAATCCCCAGTTCCTTCTGGCTTGCAGGGCTTGGTCTGAGAAGTCTGTTCTTAGCCTGAAGAGGTTTTCTTTATAAGTTACTGATTCTTTTATTGGATGGCTTGTAGAATTTTCTCCTTTGATTTTGGTCAGGTCAATGATTATGTGAGTTCATTGACCTACTTATATCTTGGTATCTAAATTTCTAGCAAGATCAAGGAAATTTTCCTTCATTATTAGCCCCAAGTATATTTTCCATGCTACTTGCTTCAGAAGTTGAAAACAATAGGAAAAAAAGGACTATGAATTGGTTTTTCTGAAGAAAATAAAAGGAAAAGTTTGATGTCTGAAAATATAAGAAAGTGGGAGGAATAAAAGTTTGGGTTTGAGAAGAGTAATTGTATTCATCGCTCTTCTAAATCATAAAAAAACAAGCCAAACTTGATATTTGTGCATCCTGTTCCTTTTTCCTCTGATTTGTTTTCTCAAAGTTTATCATAACAAATACATATATTTAATTTACTCTTGTAGTTTCTCAAATAAGTAAATAAATGCTCTATTGAGAACACTGGGTGATTTCTATCCAGTAAGATATTTATATCAGTTCAAAACCTGGGATGTTTACTCCTATAATAAAAATGATAAAACTTCTGTGTTTCTATTTAGAACCTAAAATTGAAAGCTAAACGCAAAATCCAATTAAAGAAACAATCTTAAAACATAAACCTGCCTTGTTTATATATTCTCACTCCTTTATTTGTCTGTACTTTTATTTCAAAAGAGGACTTGCATCATTATTAGATAAAAGAAAAAGGTTATAAATGGACACGTGAAGGAATATAGCTAATTGTTCATAAGAAATTGTTAAATCCTTATCATTTGTATAAATGAATTACATGGTTTCCAAAATTCAAGTTGAATTTAAAAAGTTAAATGATTACTTCAATAAATATAAATATTTTTGACAGCTAAACAAAGTGATTATTATTTTATACTCTTTTGAGACAGATATCCTAGTTAGGAGGACTACTTCATTGGTACTAGTGACTATGTAATATGTATCATTAGTGCTCCTGTTTCGACTTCTTGGCTGGCAATAGCAAGCCATTATTCTAAACAAAGTGAGATGCATATTTCCACTAAGTCTTTGCTTCATAGATTAACACTGATAAGAAGTCTTTGCAAGACAAAAGATATTGGGACATAATAAGTCTTATTGTTCACTTTTTACTTACTCTTTATCAGAGTATCAATTTAACTAATCAATTTATCACTGAATTACATACATTTAATCTTGACTCAGAGCTTCAATCCATTGTTCTCTCTTTTGTTCAACTTCAGAACTACAAAGAGGGTACTCAGTGATAATTCCCCTGTATATTTGAAATACCACATATAAGGAAAATTTCAAAAGAATTTTATCTAGGTCAAAATCTTATTGTATAGAATTAAATATGAATGATGAATATATAAAGTGTTCTAAGGAAGAGTGACTGGATTCAATGTTTCAAAGTGAAAATTCACCTCCATTTTTTCAGTATATTATTTATATCAGAAATATTTTCCCTGCAAGTGAATATTATGTAAACACAATAATTCCTCTGTTAGATTTTGGAAGATAGCAGATGTATCACAGTAGTTTTTGCCTAGCAAGTGTTCTATGAATATTCTTTAATAGTTTGCTGGCTGACATCAAAGAAATCTTTCTTAAGTAGAGCCTATTTAAAATTAGCAATTATACAGTCAATCCTCATTCACGGATTTCTTATTTTCAAATTTGTCTACTTGCCAAAGTTTATTTATAGTCCCCAAATCAACACTTGTGGGGCTTTGGCAGTTGTTCAGGGCACGTGCAGTGAACAATACATATGTCCCCAGCAGAGGTCAGGGAAGGCAGAAATCTGCTTTCGCTTCCAGCTTGGATACTGTAAGCCAGTGTCCTTTTTTCAATTTATTTAGTGTCACATTTTTCATATTTTTGTACTTTAGGGGGATAATTTCAGTAATTGAAATCTTCCTTAAGTGTATCACTGAAGTGCTGTCTAAGCATGGGGAAACGGTTATGTGTCCCATAGGGAAAATGCGAGTGTTAGACAAGCTTTTTGAGGAATCAGTTGTGGTGCTTGAATTCAGTATCACATATTGAATAAGGTGTCTTCAAACAGAAACACATAAAAACAAGATTACCGATCGATCAGTTTGACAAACATGTTGTGACCAGAGGCTCAGGGGGACTTAGCCCTGTACGTTCTCCAGGAGCCAGTGATTCTATGTTCACAGCTTCTTTTCAGAATATAGCAAATAATGAGACCCAACTGTATAACTAAATGAGCCAAGTTCCGCTGAGTAAATAAAGTGTACATTTGTTAAATTCCATATTTTTTTTTTTTGGTCAATAAGGTATATAAAACATATTTTTTGTTTTTTAAGACAGAGTCTCACTTTGTCACCCTTGGTATAGTGCAGTGGCATCATAGTTCACAGCAACCTCAAACTTTAGGGCTTAAGCAATCCTCTTGCCTCAGCTTTCCGAGTAGCTGGGAATACAGGTGCCTGCCACAGTGTCCAGCTATTTTTAGAGGTGGGGTCTTGCTGGTCTTGAACACCTAAGCTTAGGCAATTCACCTACCTTGGCCTCCGAGAGTACTAGGATTATAGGTGTGAGCCACAGTGCCTACAATTTAATTTTTAGTCCCTGTGTGAAAAGTTTAAGGTATATCTGAGAACTGTGAAGAATTCCATTGGTGTGTATATGATTGCACTTCTGAAAATGCAAATTGAATCATATTTTCTTTCATTTAAAAAATGTTCATGACCTTCCATGGCTTAAGATGGAGAGCAATTCCCTTGGCATGGCATAAAAAGCCCCATCACAGTCCAATACTTTTCTTAACCTCTTAATCACTTCTCTTCCCCCTTCTCCCTTCCAAACTGTATTTCACACACTGTCCTCACTGTGTCTGTAAATATTCTACCTGATTCTTAACTGGTGGCTTGCTAAAGTTCATCAAAACTCTTACTTCACTGCAGCACCTGTAGCTCAGTGGGTAGGACACCAGCCATGTACACTGAGGCTGGTTCGAACCCAGCTAAAACAACAATGACAACTGCAACAACAACACAATAGCTGGGTGTTGTGGTGGGTACCTCTAGTCCCAGCTACATGGGAGGCTGAGGCAAAAGAATTGCTTAAGACCAAGAGTTTGAGGTTGCCGTGAGCTCTGATGCCACTGCACTCTATCAGGGCGACAGCTTGAGACTACCTCAAAAACAAATAAACAAGAAAAAAAAAATACTCTGACCCCAGTTTTATTTCCTCTAGGACAACTTCCCTAACTTGCTAAAGCAGGAATTGCCACTTCTTGTTCTGTGCTTCTGTAATATTTGTAGTTTCCTTTTTTGTACTTGTCTTCTGAATTGCACAGGGAGCCATTGAGCCATTGTACTAAGGTGGGGTCACATGCTACACTTATTCTAGGTCAAGCATTTAGACCATGAAATAATTATGACAGTCAAGACATTTTTAAATTTAAGCACCACAAAACAACAGCGATAAAAATCTACGCATTTATTTTAAGATTACAGCCCCTCGCCATTCACCAGAATGAAGTAATTTCTTGAGAGGATGTTAATCCAGTGTTGACCTCTCCAAGAGCTCTCTGGTATCCTGTGGACAACTATTCTCCTAGCACTGTGCGTGGAACTTGGCAGGAGGGGCATTACCACAGTGTAACTCCTATCACAGACACGAATCGAAAATGAAATTCTAAATTATTCTCATGCGATAAAGACATGGAGACAGAATCAGATAATTGCAGAAACAGCAGTGGCAGTGTTTGAGGCAGTATTAGCAGGAGTATAGGAACAGGCTCTATTGTGGTAACTAAACAATCGATAAAGATATTGGGCTTCTATGGTCAGAATAGATTCAATAGGATTTAATATACATCTAAAAGTATAACTGAAAATAAAGTGATTATAGTCATGAGCATAGTTTTATGGTAAAAATTCCTGAAAAATAGATAATCTCAGCAATTTATAAATAATAAAACAAAGACTCAAAAGGAAGTCTGAAAATACAATAGCTATAGGGTCCATTTCAACCTTGGAAATATAAAAACTCTGAATTTTAGAGAAGTCACATAGTTTGCTCAAGATCACGTGATCACTGGAAAAGTGAGGCTAAACCCAGGTTTTTGTGGTATAATTTGAGACAATATTTTATTGATGCCATGATGAAAGGAAATGAATTTTTGCCCATTTTAATTTTTAGCATAACCTGATAGTCTTTACTTTTTTATTTCCCTCCTTAAAAAAGAATCTGTTATCATGTGTCACCACCTTTTAAGATAAAGAAACTAATGCGAGTTTTGCAGATGTCATATATGAATATCATTAAAGATAATAAAATTCTAATCTTCACATTTAAATAAATACAGAATGTGCAATATATACAAATATTAAAATTAGATCTCTATTCTAGCTATAATTTAAAAACTTCAATAATGTATTATCTTACATATTACATCTTTGATATATTAACTCATTTTGTGGATTTTTTCAAATAACTCGATTTTAAGTACATTTGAGTTTTTTAAATGAAACATTTGGTCAGTTTATAGCAATCACATCAAATCAACTTGATAGCCAACACCTCCAAATAAAAGGTAGATAGCCAACACCTCCATTAATTCATGTCATTTATGTGGGGCCAAAATTTTCAAACAAGTTCTGCAAGTTCAAAATTCCTGAAGCAATAAAATTTAACCTTTAAAAAAAAGAAAACTCTGTATGGATTCAGTGACAACATTTTCTCAATATCAATGTATTATCTTGTACTACTGATCCATTAAGAAGATATTGACAGTCTTTTTTTCCCTCCAAAACTGACTGTCACAGGGGAAATTAAAATTCTCTGATAGTGGTGTCATTACCAAGCTTTCTGCTTCCGAGCATATGCAGAGCCCCCCACCAGCACTGCAGTTCTAGCAGGCAGCCATCACACAACTTATCAAATGCCCTTCTTAGGAAATATTTTTTCTAGAATTTGAGTAGGGAACTTCTTCTTTAAATTCTTTCTGTTTGTTCTCATTTACAACAAAGTTTAAGACATTTTACACCATAAGAAGGCACCAGTGAGAAAGATTAAGTTATGGAAAATTAGACAAATTTAAATCTTTTCATTGGTCTCACTGCCGAAGGGATAAAGGACAGTTTGATTCCAGTGGAGGTTATGAGTAAATGAAAAGGTAGTTCTTCAACCAAACTGTGTCCACAGGTGTGTAAAACTCTGATGAATGCAGAGAACTCTTTAAGCTGTTGTTTAATAATCAATTTCTATGGAAAAAATTAAAGTTGACTAGGCAATTATGAAATTACGAAGGTGAAACTAGATGCCATGAACTATTATCAAAATAGGCGAATGAGAAAGAGAAATAAGGAGAGATAAGAGGTTTAAGTATATTGGTCCACAAAACCTACTCATATTAAGCAATGACACCATGGGACCAAACAATTTATAATACCGTGCATTTTACACCCTGTAGAATTGTTTCAGAGGCACATCTACCTGCCTCTGACAACAAGATGAAAGAATTCCAAAGAACGTCTTTGGCAAAAGCTGAGTCAGTCAGAAAAGTCTTTTTCTTTTGGTTAGTACTTTGTTCTATTTACCCACTTTTTTGTTGTTGTTTATAAATAGTTGCAGATCAACGTGTGCCCCTTTGTATAAGCCAGGATGCTTTTGGCTGCAGAAATAGAAACTTCAAATCAATTGGTTTAAAAATAAGAAATCCATTATGTCTTTTAACAAAAAAAAAAAAAAAATGCAGGGGGAGGCACGGCTCCAGAGCTGGTTATTCAGCAGCTCAGGATCTCATCAAAGAATCAGGTATATGTTTCAGAGTCAGAGTGACATTCCAGCAAGCCTGGAATCAGTCTGAGTCGTTCCAGTGAAATTTCTTATTTTGCACCTTCATGACACTGAACTCTGGTCAATGTATGAAACACACTGATTAACAGAAGAGATTTTTCCACCATGAGTCTGAAAACCGTCAGGCACTGTGTACAGCTGGTTAGCATCATCCATAATTAACAGTGGGATGGATGATATGCACCTGGTCTGGAGACTGATGACGTGCCCAGAGATTCCCAGAGGACTCCCCATCAGATGAGTTATGCAGCAAATATGTATTTAGGTAATCAGCAGAGAGTAAGAAATCCCGACTGAGTCTCGATTTGGGGCATCCTAACTCTGAGGAGGTTCCGTATACTTGCTGGGGGTTCCTGATCCAAGATAGGAAACAGCTCTTCATGGAGGGAGA
>CAUYQV010040691.1:0-17664 GCA_963574575.1 Galagoides demidoff
TGGGGGAGGGAAGCTCTCCTGCTTGCTCCAGCCTGCTGGTTCCTTTGCTGGCTGCTGCCACCAAGACAGAGGTGGCAGGTCCCCCAGGCCCTGCTCGGCTGAGCTGGCTGGGGTGCCACTTTCCCGGTATCAGTTGGGCCTATGAAATTCAAGGAGAAAATCTGACCTGGAGGATAAAAACATTGGACTCATCTGTGTATAGATAGAATTTCAAGCCATGGGGCCACAAAGATCATTGAGGAAACAGATAAAAAAGATTAGAGGTCCCATCACTGAGCCCTGGGGTACTAAAATATGGAAAGGCAGATAGATTGTGTGGTCTGTTAATTACGTTATATGCCTAGGCACTATCCTTGACCATCTGGATTTGGGGTTTTTAAGAAACAAAGGTAGAGGCGCTCATAAGAACTCAACTGAGGGAAAAGGCTTGTTGCAGGGAGTATTTGGTTCTAGGGACTTGGTATGAAAGTTGGTAATCCTCCCAAAGCTTTAGTAAATAAAAATAAGTAGACCTCAAAGTATTCGCTGTTGAGCCCTCTCTGTATGACAGGTACTATGATTACAGAGGAATTTTGCGTGGCATTTCCTAAAGTGCCCATTAGGTGGCAGAAAAACATTCAGTAAATCAACTGTGAGCTGGCACCTGTGCACGCTCTTCTCTCCACCATCCTCCCACTCCCCGTCCCCAGCGGCCTAAGGAACCCCCTGAACTAAAAGATTCATTTGTCTGTTTAATGCATAATACCATAATCGTAATGGAGAGACTAGTATTTTCTTCAGAAAACCAATACTATCACCAGTCTGTTATATATTATTATTATTATCATTATTATTATTGGGATTTGTCTGGTGTATGGGGGTTGGGAATGTGTGCATATATGTCTCATTTGGTTTGGAAATGTAGGAGTTTGGATGGTCTTGAGAAAATTGATTATAATGAGACTATTCGGGCTTATTTTTTAACTTTTGATATTTAAGCCTTTTAGCCTGGAACTCAGCAAAAAACAAGAAATCCTCCTGGAAAAAAGTAGACAAGGTGTTCTTAGAACTAGCTTGATATTTGAGCTTTCTGCAATATACCAAATCACTAAATCATAAGTTTCTTTCCTTCCAGTTTGGAAGTTAACTTCTCTTGCTGTCCTTAGGGCACTGGTCTCCAAACTTGACTGCACCTGGGCGGATCAATAAGCACTGTACCTGGGTCCTACCCACAGGGCTTGTGATTTAAGTGGTGTGGAGTGTGGCCTGTCTTTGGAATTTTTTTTTTAAAGCTCCGTAGATGATTCTAATATAAAGATCAGTTTGCAAGCCACTGGGTTTAGTCAATGCTGAATGTGTGAATATAGCAGACCTACCCACAATTCAAACACATTCCGCCCTACATGTAAGTCATAAACGGGAGAACACTTCCATGCCAACACATTCACCGGTTCTGTATGGCCTCAGCCGACAGAATCCTTGAACCCTTAATGTATCATCTACCAGACAACTTCTAACACTAAATTTTGTGCTGCTTTCAATATCAAACATAACTAATTAAAACAAAGAAAGAAAATTGCAGAGGAATAACATGAGTTCCTTTTTTGAACTATGTTTTGATTTTCCTTTCATTGTTATTGTAGAATGTATTTTCTTATGGTGCTGATAATAATTCCTTTTACAGTAGTAATATTCTTAGCATATTGTTGGTCTTACATACCAAATCAAAATAGATATTTTTGCTACTCTCTGGCATCAGAAACTAAACGGTGACACCTCTTCCTATTTTTCACCGAGACTCTGTGATATACCGACACAAAGTAAGTCACAGAAAACCATGTGTACAGGGGTGTACATGAGTCCCTAAGAAAGTTTTGAGACAGGCTGTGTTATGGTCCATAATCTCACTTTCAAGAAACACAGTTGGCAGCATCCGATTCATCTGTGCAAGTTTCAACTCGCTCAGCTTATTGGTGTTGCTGGCAGAAATTCATTTGTTTCCATCCACATGGATTTTATATTTCTTGATTCTGTGTATCAGAAAACTTAGATAATGACCCACGTATCATTCACAGGTCTCTGAACAGGGCATCTAGCACATTATCTTGCTGTGGATGACCAGTTTAACCCTTTGCAGGACTTTTGCAGCTCTGCCCTTTGCTACAATAATCTCAGCATTGTAGCAAAAAGGCGATTTATTTTTATACATACATATGTATAGTATACGAATATGTGTGTGTTCAATCATAGTTGTGTTATGCATAAAATATTTTTACAATTCCATCTTCTGTCTTCATTTTAATAGATGGCTGACAGTCCATTTACATTTATTACGATTATAATTTATTTGGAATTACTGCTAATATTTTATTTAATGTTTCTATTGATGGTGCTTTTTCTTCACTCTCTTTCCTCTTTCTCACCCACTGTCAGAACTAATTACCTTTAAAGTGTTATCATGCGTACTTAACAACCTATGCTATCCACCTCTAAAACAATACTCAGAAGAGGTCAACTCCTATTTTTTGTTATTATTGAATACTTAATACTGCTTTGTCTTTAAATCATCCCCACTGAAATAGTGTTTTGAAGCGTCGATCCTTCTGAGGTTGTCATCCTGTTTACTAATTTGCTTACCACCCTGTCTTGCATCTTACCCTTTCTCAATGGTGGGTTCAGTTTTCTTCTCGTTGACACACAACATTATATTATTACTCTTTCAGTGGAGAGGCAGGAATGGTAAACTCCCTGTTTTTATAGGTCTGGAAATATCACTACGTCCCTCTCTATCAGTTACTGTTTAACTGAGTAATGAATTCTTTGTTGACAATATTCCATTGTCCTTTGCTGCGATAGGAAGTTGGCTGTTTGTCTTATTGTTATGCCTTTTGGGGAGTGCTCTGTCTTTTGTCTTGTAAGCTTTAAAGTTTTCTTTAATTTTCATAATTTAGGATTGATTTCATTTTCATTTATCCTTTTCAGTATTCTATATATTTCTCAAATTTGATGATTTATCATTCTTCAGTTACAGAAAATGTATTGCCATTACCTCTTCAAACATGACTTGTTCCACTCTTTCTATTTGCTTTTTCTATAATTCCCATTAAACATAAATTGAACTTTCTCAGCTACCTATCGTATCTCATGACTTTTCTTTCATGTTAAATATATATAGCTTTATGTAATACGAGAGCTTTCCTCAGATTTCTTCACACATTTAATCTACATATAACTTACTCTATGTGACTATATATTTCATTCCTAGAATTTCTGCTCAGTTCTTTTTTATCCTTTTTTTTTGAGACAAAGTCTCACTATATTGCTCTTGGTAGAGTGCTATGGCATCACAGCTCACAGCAACCTCAAACTCTTGGGCTTAAGCTATTCTCTTGCCTCATCCTCCCAAATAGCTTTGACTACGGTGCCCACCACAATGCCCGGCTATTTTTTGTTGTTGCTGCAGTTGTCATTGTTGTTTTAGCTGGCCCAGGCTAAGTTTGAACCTGCTAGCCTTGGTGTATGTGGCTTATGCCATAACCACTGTGCTATGGGAGCCCAGCCTCTCAGTTCTTTTTCAAATCAACCTACTCCTTTTGGATATTATATTTTGCTTCCTTTATGTTTTTGAATATATTAAACATACTAATTTTGATGTTGCCTATTGTCCTAGTATTCCTAATTACTGGGTGAAGACTCACCAATAATGTGCTAAGCACAACCTCAGCAAGACCTGTTTGTAGTGGAGATTCAGAATACCCTGTCTTGATGAATTATTCCCCCAAGGTTTTTGTATTTGCATTTAGCTGTGTTCTTTTATCTCTTCTGTTACTTCTTTAGTGTAGTTAAAATTTAATGTTTTTGTTTGTTTAATTTTTAGCCAGCATTTCTGTGTGTTTGGAACAGGAATGAGAATTATTCCAATTCAGCTCAGCCTGTCATGTTTGCTGATATAATCTTAAAACTTAATAACTATTGATTATGACAATAAATGTGCTTACAATATTGGAATTGTGCCTGACATACACACTATTCAGTAAATGATAGGTAATTAATAACAGCTATCTGCTAGTATATACTTGCTATTTGTTTGGGGGTTTTGAGACAGAGTCTCAAGCTGTTGCCCTGGTTAGAGTGCCATGGCATCTTCATAACTCACAGCAAACTCCAACTCCTGGGCTCAAACAATCCTCTTGCCTCAGCTTTTTCTTATAAATCCAGGAAATTCTTTTTTCATTTTATTTTATTATTATTATTTTTTTTAGTCTCACTTTATCACCCTCAGTAGAGTGCTGTGGCATCACAGTTCACAGCAACCTCCAACTCCTGGACTTAGGCGATTCTCTTGCCTCAGCCTCCCAAGTAGCTGGACTATAGGCGCTCGCCACAACGCCTGGGTATTTTTTTGTTGCAGTTTGGCCAGAGCCAGGTTTGAACCCCCCACTCTCGGTATATGGGGCTGGCACCCTACTCACTGAGCCACAGGGGCCATCCTGCTTTTTCTATTTTTAGTAAGAGACAGGGTCTTGCTCTTGCTCAAGCTGATCTTGAACTCATGAGCTCAAGCAATTCACCGCCTTGGCCTTCCAGAGTGCTAGGATTACAGGCGTGAGCAACCATGCCCAGCCCACACTTAACTATTTGTTAAGAATTGTTCTAGTTCCTTTGTGTCTTTTCTCATCTCTCCTCATAACAAGTTTATAAGGTTGGCCCTACGTCATTCTATATTAACACTTTATAGATGAGAAAACTAAGATGTGGTTATTAAATAATAGGATTTTAAATCAAGGCAGTCTGGCTATAGAGCTCCTCAGCTTTATTGAGACATAATGTAAATACAATAAAATGAATTAATTTTAAGTGTAGAATTCAATTCATTCTGACAAATGTATACACTCGAGTTAAAACACTACAATTGTAGATACTAGAATATTTTCAATACCCCCCAAAGTTCCCTTTTGACCCTTTCTAGTAATCTCATCTCCCTACCACCTTATCTCTAGCAAACATAGATCTGTTTTCTACTATAATTTTGCCTTTTCTAAAATTTTACCTAAATGGAATTATATACCGTGCAGTCAGTGTCTGGCTTCCTTTGCTTAGCATAAGGTCTGTAAGAGTCACTCAGAGTGTTGCAAATATGTATTAGTTGTTCAATACTTTTAACTGCTGAGTAGTATTCCATTAACTAGGTATACTACATTTTGTTTATCCATCAGTTGATGGGCATTTGAATTTTTCTAGTTTGGAGTGCTCACAAATAAAACTGCTAGTGATATAGGGTTTTCACCCACTCAGGACTGGACAAGGATCCCCATTTTCCAGGCCTAAGCAAACAGACTTTTTCTCTCCAAAGTATACCCTCTGAATATAAGCAAGATAGGAGAAAAGCCGTTTTTCCAGTATTTCATGTAAGCTGGGTCTCTTCTGGAGTGGACCTCTTACCACTTTTTTTCCCCCTGGAGCTGGGGGAAATGCATTTATTTGTTAATATCCTCATTCATATGCTAATCAACATTGAACTCTGTCAAGTTCTAGCCAAGTGTAATTTTCAAAACAATATTAGTCGCCTAGACAAAAGACTGGGGGGGGGGGGAGGTGCAGTTTCCCACGTGGGTCTTCTCTCCCCTCTATGGAGGCTCTGATACCTTTCTTTCCTCCTATCTAATAAATTCTATCTTATCACTGATCTCTGTGGTCTGTGGGTTCCGTCTTCTAATGTCTGAGACCAAGGACCTCCTGCAGAAAGAAATTCCATCCACACTATGAACTTTCATATACAAATCTTTTAGGGACATACATGCTTTCTTGTCTCTTCAGCAAATGTCTAGGTGTGGAATTATAAGATTATATCTTTAACTTTTAAGAAATTGACATACTGTCTTTCCAAGTGTCTGTAACATTTTGCATTCTTACTAGTAATATATGAGGGTTCTAGTTGTTTCACCTACTTCCCAATACGTGGTTTTGTTATTCCTTTCTTTTCTTTTCTTTTTCTTTTTTTTTTCTTCCTACTAGTAATTGTGGGTTTCAAAGTTAGTGAAAGGTAAGGAAATCCTATTGACATTTTTGTTAGAAGATTCAAAATTTACATTTTTCACTATTAATTGAATCTCTTCCATTATGGTACAGAATTGAACAGTCCTCTGCTGGATTTGAAGAACTGATGAAATCACAGCTGTGATTACCTCTGAACTCTCTTTATCATCCATTGAAAATAACTACACAATTCTCAGCTATAAACACTGCTCTGGGCCGCTTGCCCTAAGGTGCCCTGTTTTTAATGCACTATTTGTTTTGTTTCCTTATGGAGAAAGACAGTTTCCAGCAGTTAGAACTAAAGAAAAATGAACCATCCAAAAAAAACTGCCAAAAGGATAATCTACTTTGTTGATGGAGACACCTTGGAAGAATATAGCTCAGAAGAGGAGGAGGAGGAAAAAGAGGATCAAAGCCTGAATTCAACCCTTGACCCTGTAAGCTTAGAATGTCAATGTTACTGAATGTGGGGCATGAGTGAATGACAGATTGAGCCAGACCAAGTTTGTAGAAAATATAATTTTAAGCTAAGGCTTTGATCTCCTTGTTTGCTTTCTAGATCCCTATATAGGCAACTTATAATTTTGATAATCTCAGTTTTCTCATCTACAGTAGAGAAAGTGGAACATATTATAAAGTGTTTTGAAATCTCTGCATAAAAGACTGTAATCACTGCTGCTATTATTAATTATTCTAACTTGATTTCTCTTTTTTCAGTCTGAACTTTCATGGGGGCCTTACCTACAGTTTTGGGCAGGACAAATAGTAAGCACTTCATTTTCTAGTAAGTACTAGTAAGATTGTTTTTCTCTGTCTTAAATATATACTTAAGAGATGCTTAGAGTTAGATGAGACTTTGAGTTGTTTAATCCCCTCCATGGCATGCTGAAAAAGCAACCATCTGACTCCAAAGGCACATGACCTCACCTCTTTAAGCAGACCCTTCCATCTTCTGCCAATTCTTGTTAGTAAATTTCTTCTTATCTTGGCCTGAGTTTTGTCTGTTTTTAAAGTACTTCCCTTTGATCCTAGTTGTCTTTCTTAGAACCATACAAAACAGACATTCCTCTTTCATAGGACAGGTTTCAAATATTTGAAGACAATAGCCAGTCTTCCCTAATGACGCTTTACCTGAATAAACTTCCAAATTAAAAAAAAAAAATTATTGTTATATGACACAGTTCTAAGTTTCCTCATCATAATTACTCTATTATAAACGTAAACTTTATTGACCCTTTCTAGGGTTATTGGGGCATAATGAATGGCCTACATAACTATTCACAACAGATAAAATAATGAATCTTATTTTGTTTAACTTCCATCAGTTTTCTTTAGAACACGATTGGCAACATCTAATTATTCATTTCTTTCTAACTTGTATATCTTCTGAATATGATAACAGTGAAAACTAAGAATCTGAAAAAATATAAAAGGTAGGTTTAGATACTGATCTTCATTTATTCATTAAGAAAATCATTACTGGTTGCCTACTACATGTTCAGTATTGTGCTGTGTCTAAGACACAAAGACAAAAGACAGTCTGTGCTTTCAAGGAGATCGATATAGATCAAGTAGATAGTATAGACCAGTAAATATAGCCACAATTACAGTTGTCACAAGTGTCAGAGCAAGAAGAGCATAAGCACTTGGGCTGGGAGGCCCAGGAATGCTGGCATGTGGCGAATTATCTTAAGAGAGCCAGGAAAGTATGACTGGCCAGGTTGGTGACCAGGAAAGTGACAAGGAAATCTTTAAATTACTGTAAAAAGTAATGATGAGGGGATTTAGTCAGATGGCATGAGTCTCCAAGAAATAAGTAGTTTCACATAGGATAGAGGTTTCATGATTTGAAAGTTACACTAGGGACCCAAATGTACTATATTCTGTACTCTGACCATAATCCATTGGCAGAAAAACAAAATGCTTTTTCCCAGAGAGCTCTATGCTTTAGTTAAAGTATGATTGTTTAAAGAAGTAACATGTTTGAAGGGGGTGGGGATAATAAGAGATTAGGTCAGGTAAAAGAAGGCAAAATTCACTTTTTTTTTTTTTTTTAGAATCTCACTCTGTTGTCCAGGCTAGAGTGCTGTGTCCTCAAGCTAACTAACAACAACCTCAAACTCCTGGGCTCAAGTCATCTTCCTGCTTCGGCCTCCTGAGTAGCTGGGAGTACAGGCACCCAACACAAGGCCCAGCTAATATTTCTATTTTTGGTAGAAACAGAATCTCACTTTGTTCATGTTGGTCCCAAACTCCTGAGCTCAAGCAGTGCTCCTGCCTTGGCCTCCCGGAGTGCTAGAGTTATAGGCGTGAGCCACTGTGCCCAGCTCACAAAACTCAATATTGGATTGAGAGGATGGAGGAGAAGGACCTCAGTAATTTGCATGCTGGGCTTTGATTTGAAATGGCAGACATGGGAACCTGGCTGCCTTGAGGATTCCTAACAAAACTATAGTGTTATAGTGCTCCTACCTGGGGCTTCCAGATTGTAGTGGATCTATGAATATGGTAACAGCCAATGCTCTGCTCTCTACACAGAGACTCTGGATAGAGCAGGAACCCAGATGATACTGGTAATTAATTTTTTCAACTTAAAATTCTAGTAGGTCATAAACAGTAAAGCTTCCTAAGGTTTATTACGATATATTTAAACTTCTCTTTTACATATGTGACAAATGTACAGAATAAAGAGATGAGTATTTTTGAAAAGATAAGATGTATAAAAATGTAGAGCATCATTTTGATGCACTATATAAATGATATCCCAGAGGTAGGATGAGTGAGAAGAACAAGAAAGTCCTATAATGAGGAATGGGGGACAGTCCTATAATTCTAAAGGAAAACATTTCTAGGAGACACCTTCAGGACACCACTCATTATTCATACTACACCTTTATTCCTGACTCTTAACAATCTGTGCTAAGCCTGATGGCCACCTTGCAGAGAAGGAAGGCCTTAAACTACTTCTAAGAAGGAGTTTGTCTTAGTGAATTTCTAACATGGGTGTTGTTAACAGTGGATTGAGTTTTTGGTATGACTTGAAATACACACAGCTGATGTTCAGTCAACAAGCACAGGAGAGAGCAGAGTCTGTTCTGATTGCTCCAGACCCACACTATATACGTATCTGTCATTAAGTATTTTGAAAGTCTTTTCTAAGACTTCCCATATAAAGACAAAAGATCTGACAAATTTCCTTCAAGTCCTAGAATTTTTTGAGAGTCAAAGGCAATGGAAATCTTTTGTCAGCCTTGAAGTTCAGTGTGGTAATAGATTACTTACAGGCAAGATTAAACTCTCAGCACCTTGACTGATGTTAAGCTTTAGTTAACTAATTCAGTTTACCCAAGTGCTTGTTCTTTGTTTTAGCATGTGAATTCCTTGATGGAAGATTTGCTGAGTTCTTTGGTCTTACTCAACCCAAACATCAGTATGTGTTAAGCAAGTACTATAGAATACAAAATAAGGTGTGTGACACCCTGATGGAGACACCGAGGGGCCTGGGATGGGAATATTGGTCACTCCAACTTTGGGCCTGTACAGAAAAGTATTTTCCCACCTGGTAATCACATACTACAATCTCACTGAGCTCCCATAGTCAGACGGACTTATTTAACATCTTTCTACTGCTCCTCACCTCGTGATACCTCTTCATATTTGCCTCACTCCTGTACACTGAGGATGCCACACGTGGGTTGCATAGTAAAAGAAGGTAATTGCGTGTGAAGCCTGAGAATGCTTAAAGGAGAAGCTTCTTACATGGGGTCTCTATGAGGAGTAGTTCACAGGTAGTTGGTTGTACACATAAACATTTCCTCCTTTCTCTCCATACCAGGAAAGTGACAAGAGAAGTGAAGGGAATGGATCAAAGGCCAAGGGAGCTGAGATTCCTAATGAAAAGTGTCACTTGGAAGCTGGCGACTGAGATTATGGGACCATAGGACAGGACACAGCAGAGGTCATTCCTCAGCGAAGCACCTCATCCAGGCAAGGCCTGGTGGCAAATTCCAGCCCATGAGCCTACAGTTCCCCCATCTCTTTTCCTTGGCCACTGGTTATCATGAAACAGCACTACAGGTCTGGTCCGAATCTCCTTGTGATTTATTCTCAAACATCTAAGAATTATAAGCAATAGCAAGAATAATTTTAGATACTTTCTCAACACAAAATTTTATTTATAGCCACCCTACCTTGACTCCACTCCAGTGATATAAGTCCCGTTAGTATTGACATTTGACGGTAGTATAAAACCTTAAGGAACTTCAGGCCTAAGAATGTGGGGCTGAAATTCTGTGTCATAGGTGCCGTAAAGAAGCTCTGTCCCTCAGAAAAAAATGTGGCTATCACAAAGTCTAAATAAATCCCCTTTCAGGGTTTGACATGAGGTATTTACTTCCAAACAGCCATTTGACTTAGTTGGGCTTTGCTTTGTAATAAGTAAACATAGTTAATATCTCTGTTACAAGATCTTTATCAAAGTCTTTGAGGGTTAAGAGTATATACACCCCAAATTAAAAAACAATTAAAGTATTTATTTATTTATTTATTTATTTTATTTATTTATTTTTTGAGACAGAGTCACTTTGTCATGGGTTGACTGCGGTGGTGTCATACCTATTTCACAGCAACCTCAAACTCTTAAGGCTCAAGAGATTCCCTTGCCTCAGCCCAAGCAGCTGAGGACTACAGGCATCCAGCATAACACCTGGGTATTTTTAGAGACGAGGTCTTGCTTTTGCTTAGGCTGGTCTCGAATCCATGAGCTCAGGCAATCCACCTACCTTGGCCTCCAGAGTGCTAGGTTTACAGGCGTGAGCCACCACACCCGGCCTCTAAATAATTTTTTTTAATGGATGTTTTAAAATTTATTTTTCAGGAAATTTTCAAAAAATGGAAAGATCAAACATGAAAAGCATAGCTATATAACCCAGGTTATGATGGCCAAAGGTAACTGATATGGCAGAAAAACACAGGACTTGCCTTAATAAGACCTGAGTTCAAGTTTCAATTTTAGCTTTTACTAATTGTATGATATTAGTGAATTCTGCATAGGTATCCAGATTTCTCTGTCTTTATTTGTTCCTGAAGTGTTATTATTAAGTAAAATGAGATAATAAATGTGAAAACACCTTTTGTGACATCCTTTGGATCTATGAAAACACTTTTAAAACAGTAAATATTCATTGCTAATATTTAATTAATGATCATCCAAGTCTGTTATAGGGGTGAGCCCCAAAGAACCACGCCTTCTGGAATTTCATGCTCTTGTATAGTCCCACCCACACTGACGGCTTGGCCATGTGACTGGCTTTGGACAAGAAACAGAGGCTTGATGAGAAGCACTTGCACACTGGGGCCTGTCCTCTTGGAAAGCTCCATGTTGTAAGAAAGCTGGGGCTGTATCTCTGAATGATGAAAGACCTTAAAGAGAGAGGTCCTCAAGAATGAAAGACCATCTCACACATTCCAGCCCCTAGCCAACCTCCTGGTCAAATGCAGTCACATGAGTAAAATTCTGATACTCTGCATGGAACAGAGGAATCATGCAGCTGAATCCAGTCAACCCACACATCATAAGAAATAACTCATTGTTGTTTTAAGTTATGGGGTGGTTTGGTAGGCAGTCATATATTACCAAAACAATAGTTCTAAGAGAAAGAAAAATTGGAATTGATTTTTTTTTCTTTTGAGGTAGGGTTTGTAGGGTCTGCTTCTGTTGCTCAGGCAACAGAAACTCATTTCGACGTCAAGTCCTGACTCTGTTACTAAAAAGTTTTATGAATTTGGAAAGATTTACCATCCCTGGATTTTGATTGTCAAAGCTCACGGCAACCTTGAACTCCGAGGCTCAAGTGATCCTCTCCATTCAGTCTCTTTGTAACTGGGACTGCAGGCACAAACCACCATACCCAGTTATCTTTTTGTTTTTTCTAGAGATGGGGGTCTCACTGTTGCCTAGGCTGGTCTCAAACTGCTGGCCTCAAGTGAGACTCCCACCTCAGCCTCCCAAGTACCTGGGACTACAGGTGTCAGTGGCATCTCAGTCCATCCTAACTTGGAGAAGTAGTTGCAGACTACCATTATGTTTTCTTTCTAGGAAGCATCTCTGCCCCTTGTAAATTTAGGGATGCTGAATAATATGTGTAGAAAACATATTACCCAGCTCCATCTGGGGGCTTCCAAGATTCCATAATATATTGGGAAAGGGTAACTCATTTCTCTTCTAGCAACATATAAGCCCTAGACTCTTGCCAAGCTAAAAATATCCCCAATTAAATAAATTATGTAGCAAAAAATGTCTTTTGGCTTAATGAACTGAATTTAAATAATTTTCTGATTTTTGATGGTTTGGGTTATAATATTATGACCATACTTAATTAAGTGTAATGTAGGAAACTGAAAGGTAATTTTATTATTTCTGTTTCTAATGATGGCGTCACACAAACCATAACCTTCAGAGTGGAAATATGGGCAGCCCGCTGTGATCAGAGAAGCTCTTTGGCACATGAGCACAGGTATCACCTTTTATCTCCATACATAAATCATTCAAATGTCTTTCCCCGAGTGAGCTGTCCTGCCAAGAATTGTGTGGGTCTTTTTCATCTTTGTAGGCTCTTTGGTAATGATGCCCTTCAATTATCCTGTAAAAGTTTCTATCCTCTGCCAGATTGCACCACGTCCAACTACAGGATATAATTATTTCCTATACTTACAGCAAAATGAAGCCAAACACACCTTTAACTATTTTTATTCTCAGGTAGCTTATATGATGGGTTTGCCAAGGGCCAGCAAACACAATCATCAGCTTTTTAGGCAAAAGAGAGCAAAAGTAGCAAAAGCCCTTTAGGGAAAATCTTCCTCATGAGTTTTCATTTACGCTGGGGACAAGAAGAGAGTGGCATGGTTACATCAATCTTAATTTAATTTGGGAGGGCAATGATTACCCTGAGAAAGAGAAGATGAAGGACCTTCAACAGACTTGAAAAGAAGTGGAAGTATTATTTCCTCGGAACATTTATTTTCTTTGTCATCTTCAAGGCTGCCTGCCGGCTTGACCAGCTGTATAAATCAGGGCAAAGTCATAGAAACAAAATTCTATTTAAAATTGAGTGAAGTTCTATTGAAAATGTGTTCTAACATACGCATTTCATGATGGTCTTTGGTTGTCTTGGGGAAAAAATAGTTTCAGTGATAGAGGAAAATGACCACCAAGAGCAAGGTGGCTCCTGAAAGTGTCAATGGTGGGATAACCCCTCTCTTTATCTTCAAAGTGTAAGAAGGTAGTTCTTGAAACTTTTTGTATAAAATTATTCTAATTTTAAGCAACTGATCAAAATGTCAATTTTTCCCCCTTGGCTGATGTGATGGTTAGTTTTATGTGGCTAGGCTCCAGCAGCCAGTTACTTAATGAAACATTAACACAGGTGTTGCAGTGGAAGTATTGTGAAAATGTAGTTAACATCTACAATGAGCTGACTTTACGTAAAGGAGATGATTCTAGATAATGTGAGTGGGCCTCATCCAATCAGGTGAAGGCCTTTTGGAGCACAACTGAGGTTTTTGAGAGAGGAAGAAATTCTGGCTCAAGGCTACAGCATCAAATCTTGAGTGAGTTTAGCCTGCTGTCCTAAACTACAGATTTCAGAGTTGCCAGCCCCCAGGTATGTGAGTCAATCCCTTGAAATAAATCTCTTTGATTCTGTTTCTCCACTCTGACTGATACAGCTGGTATCCGACGTACATTTACAATCTCACCACCATATTTAGTTAGCGGTGACACAGTGAGTTGGCCAATGTTACCACTGTGCAGCATGCAGGACAGCTTTCTCCTCTGCTTTGTGTCATTTCCTACATTCCAGATTAAAACATGCTCCAACTCTTATGTTCTTATGCAAAAAGCTTTCATCTCGGCTCCCAGTGGCTCCCCAAATGACGTCCAACATCCTAATATTTATGAAGAAGTACCTGGGCCTGCGTTCACTCTTTTCTTAGATTAATTGCAATCACATAGATCTACAAACTACAAACTGAGAACTACAAACCTTTCCTCCCGCTGGCTGGGGGACAGGGAGAAGATGAACGGTAGGCCCAGCAGTTTTCACCAGAGAGGAAAAGTCAATGCTTGGAATCTGGGAAGGAAACATATCTTGGGGCTTAAAGGGACAGCATAGTGAATAGTAAAGAGCTAGGAAACCTCGATTTTTCAATCCAGTGTCTCTGGTCATTAACCCGGTGGCCGTATGCAGGCCACGCATCAGGCTTGTCCTCAAAATGGAGATAATAAAAAACAGACCTCCTGGCAGTGCCTGGGACTCAGTGAGTAGGGCACTAGCCGCATATACCGAGGGTGGCAGGTTTGAACCCGGCCCCGGGCAGCTAAAACAGCAGTGACAACTGCAACAATCAGAACAACAAAAAGCCGGGGGTTGTGGTGGGCGCCTGGAGTCCCAGCTACTCGGGAGACTGAGGCAAGAGAATCACTTAAGCCCAAGAGCTGGAGGTTGCTGTGAGCTGTGATGCCATAGCACTCTACCAAGGGTGACAAAGTGCAACGAAATGGGAAGAGCTCTGGATAAGGAGTCATGAAAATTAGATTCAAGCCCTGACTCTGTTACTAAAAAGTTTTATGAATTTGGAAAAATTTATAAATCCCTGGATTTTGATTGTCTAATCTATGAAATGATTGTCTTGGACTAAATTAGCTTTACCCAAAGTATGTTCTTCAGAATATTAATAAGTTTTATATTAAAAAGAAGGATATCTGGAGGTTGAGAGGGAAGGAGGATCACTTGAGGCAAAATGTTCAAGACCAGCCTGGCCATCATAGTGAGACCCCCCCACCTCTGCTACTTAGTAGTGGTGTGCCCCTGTACTCTCAGCTACTTGAGAGGCTGGGGTGGGAGGATCACTCAAGCCTGCAAATGAGAGGTTACAGTGAGCTGTGACTGCACCATTGTACTCCAACCTGAGTGAGATTAAGACCCTGTCTTCAAAAAAAAAAAAAAAAAGGTGGCTATAAGAAACTTAATCTTCTGTTAAGAATATGGGGGTTTTGCACTGTTGATATACTAAAGTGCCTTGTTATGCTCCAAAAGACAGAGTACACAAATGTATTTGCTTAAAAATCACTCGTGCATGGAACATTTCTAGAAGCAGTCTGAAGAGCCTACTTTGAAAAAACCTAAACTAGATAATGTACCTACTGAGGGCCTTTTTTTTTGAGACAGAGTCTCACTATGTTGCCCTCGGTAGAGTGCTGTGGCATCACAGCTCACAGCAACCTCAAACTCTTAGGCTTAAGTGATTCTCTTGCCTCAGCCTCCCACATAGCTGGGACTACAGGCACCCGCCACAACACCTGGATATTTTTTGTTGCAGTTGTCATTGTTGTTTAGCAAGCCTGAACCGGGTTCAAACCTGCCAGCCCCAGTGTATGTGGCCAATGACCTAACCACTGAGCTACCAGAGCCGAGCCTATCAAGGGCCTTTTAATTTTAATATTCTTATTCTATAAAGTTGGAATGATACCAAGGAAATGGACATTTGTCAGGTACATAAATGGCATGCTAAAGTGGGAAATGTTTTTTGTTTTTACCAGCATCTCCTTTAGAGTTTTCTCTCTCTCTAATGGCATTACCATTCTTGCTGTCAGCCACGCTGAAAACTTCAGTACTTTAGGGACAAACTTGACTCTCAACTGTCAGTCTACCCATTGCTACATCTTGACAGTTCAGCCTTTATGGTAGTTCCGAAACTCATTTCGACGTCAATCATCCTGTTTCTCGGCTTTACTGATGGACCTATTTCTTGATCTTTGCTTTTATTGGTGGAAACACTAAAAATCTCTGACTAGCAAGGGCATGAAAAGTCTCCGTCTCTCTGTCTGTTCTTTCCCTCCACACCAGAGGTTTTTCTTCTAAACCATGAACATAATCAGGTCATTCCCCTTCTCAAAAATCTTCAAAAGTCCCACATTGTTGCAGAATAAACTTTAAACTCTTCAAAATCATTCATGGTCTAGGCCTAACTTATTTTTCCTGTCTCTATGAGCCAAGCTCCCTATTCCTTAAAAATATCTTATTTCATGCTCTGTTAACCTAATTTTCTGTCCTTGGGATTTCCACTTCTTTCTTCTTACTAAAACATTTGATTCCAATACAATGTTTGTATCATTCAAGGCTCAGCTCTAATGCTAACTCTTTTCTGAAACCTTCCCTTGCACTCTTCTTGAGACATGAGTTCTCTCTTCTCTGAACTTGATTAGGATGTCTCTCATCTAATACGCCCCTTCCTGGTATTCTAAGGATTTGTGAAGTCATGCTAATCATCCTGCAGATAATGGATTTATTGATCATGGGGGATAGGAAGTGACTGGCCTGGGCTTAAAATAAAATCTCTGCAGCCAGTTCAATCATATCATATCTTATTCACTTGCTCAACAACTGTCTATTATGTGCCAGGTATTGGGGAATATAAATATGGCCCAGACCCTACCATAAATCCCTTAGTTGCCCAAGTACAACTTCAGGATTGTAAGGAGAGGCCCAAGTGAAAGTTCATCTCCAATCACCCATATCCTTCCTTAGCTGTGATGAGCAGAGTGACGGCACAACCCCCAGTGCAGCGGCTCAGCGTTCCTTTCTCCCAGGTGGCAGTGTTCTTTCATTTGGTATCTGTAACGCTCCTTGAAACCCAACATGAAAAGACACCTGTCCTTTGATCAAACCTCCAAAGCCTCATTTTCACATTCATCCTATTAAGTCTCTGGAACAAGCCTGCACTAAACACTCCACAAATCTTGGTGCACGTACTTGAGTGTTATTTACTGTAACCTCCATGAAGTGTGTGATAAACACGCAGACATCCCCGACGCTGCAGGTTGGGAAGATGTGGCAGGATGATAAATAAGCTTTGATGATGATTTCAATGGATGGTAATTTCTTGCTTCCACAAAGATGCCACAAACACAGCTGTCAGAAGTGCATTGTGTAAATCAGATGCTAATTAAATTAAATTCCCACTAGAATTAAGGCTGCAAAGTATTTTGTCTTGTTTTCTTGCAAATGAGGCCTCTCAATCAAGACAGCTGGAGCACTGGCATTTCAGGTACACGGAGGCAGCAGCTGCAGTGAAGTGAAGCAACTGCCTTCATAATTAAGCTGTCATCAATAACGGGAAAATAGATGCCATTTTTTGGATTAATAATGTTAAAAATTCAAACAATCCAGTGGAAACAGAGCTGGCCTAGAAAAGAAGAGGTCTGGGTTCTGATGTCAGTTGTGCAAAATCATTTTATAACTCTCAGCTTCAGTTCCCTGCTTCCTCCTACTTCCTTCCTCTCTTTCCTTTATTTGGCTGAATATTGAATTCCAATTACTGCCAGGCAATGTACTCAGTCCTGGAGACCCCAAATACAAAAAACATTCTGTATCCTCTGGTCTTTTTGAAGAATCAGGGGGTGGGACTCTCTGATCTGGGCACCTTCTGGGCCTTAGTTTCTATCATTCCAAATAAAACTTTCATACAATGTGCATGCAGATGATACCAACTCTGTTTTTCAGTTTTCCACTCCACCTCTCTTGTTGAGGGATATAGAAAACACATCCTTGCCCCAGCCTTTCATTTAAAAATTAAAGTTAGAAACCAAAG
>CAUYQV010040692.1:0-11241 GCA_963574575.1 Galagoides demidoff
CAATAACTGAGAAAATGACATGAAGGCTGTGTTGATCAGTTTGATGGAAGTATTTTGGATTGCATGTGAAAACCCCACACTGTACCCCAGAAGTGCATTAATGTACATAGTTACCATTCAATAAAAAAAATAATAATAAAATAAAATAAAATAAAATAAAAATTGTACTAGGTTTTCAGGTCCTGAATGAGGCCATCTGAAATACTGTACAAAGAGCTCTGGTAGGTGCACCCATTTTCGGTCCCTCCCTGCCCCTTTCTCCCTTTCCTTGTCTTATCCAAAAGCTTGGCAGTTTTCTCGTTGGAATTTACTGATGTCCAGAACAGCACTTGAGTTACAGAGGAATCTCTCAGTATGTGTGAGCTACTATATCATAGCCTATCTGAATGGAGTCAAGCTAAGAATTTGAACATACACCGAGGCGGGCGGGTTCGAGACCAGGCCGAGCCTGCCAAACAACAATAACAACTACAACCAAAAAAAAAAAAAAAATAGCCGGGAGTCATGGCGGGTACCTGTAATAGCAGCTGCTTGGGAGGCTGAGAATCGCTTAAGTCCAGGAGTTGGAGGTTGCTGTGAGCTATGACACCACTGCACTCTACCCAGGGTGACAGCTTGAGACTCTGTCTCAAAAAAATAAAAAAAAAAACTTGAAAAGAGTTTAAAAATAAGACAAAAGTGTTAAACAAAAGATTTATGGTAATAAATTTTCATACTATTTTGTTAATTTCAGCAGTTGTTTTGAATAGCAAGGGCTTTGAAAGGGAACACTTGACTAGTTTCATTTACAATTTTAACTGACACTGAACTCAAGTAACATGATCTGTCCAGCTGGTGTTCACATTATAACTGGGTTTTAAATTACCCAGTAGAAGAAATTCCAGGTTTCATGCTCTTGTTTATCTCCAGAGTGAAGTATGTGTTTGAAAAACTGTGGTTGGTGATACGCCTGTTTCCATTGCAAAGGTTTACAATCTCGGGTTTCCCACATACACGCCAAAAGCTTTCATCAGGTTTTCATACACTACCATCTCTTTCCTTTATTTGTAACAACTAGGTTAAGGGGGACAATATGCTCATATAATAAGCCAAATGTAATTTTTGAAAATAAGTCTAAAAGGGCTCGGTGCCTGTGGCTCAATCGGCTAAGGCGCCAGCCACGTACACCTAAGGTGGCGGGTTCGAATCCCCAGCCCGGGCCGCCAAACAACAATGATGGCTGCCACCAAAAAATGGCCGGGTGTTGTGATGAAAGCCTGTGGTCCCAGCTACTTGGGAGGCTGAGGCAGGAGACTCGCTTGAGTCCAGGAGTTGGAGGTTGCTATGAGCTGTGATGCCATGGCACTCTACCCAGGGGGATAGCTTGAGGTTCCGTCTCAAAAAAAAAAAAAAAAAAAGAAAATAAGTCTAGGAAAGGAAGACAACATGTTATTAGACTGGCAACCACGGTTCTACTACTCTACCTGCTGAAAACAGCAGGAAAATGTCATATTCTCATTTGGAAACACTACCTTCTCAACACCCTAATTGAAACTCCACTGTAAAGGCAACAAATATGTTCTTAAATTAAACTGGCTGTACTTAATAAACCCTACTCTGGTACTCTGGCAAAAATTCCCTTCTGTAACCATGAGATTCAATATTACCATACTCAGTGGCTGGGAAAAAAAGAGCCTAATGGAGCAAAAACAAGGGGTGAGATTCACAGAGCACTTTGTGCCCAGAGCTGTTCCAAGTACTTAAATATCAACTCATTTAAGCCTCACAGCAAACTAGGAGGTTGTTAATGTAACATTAATAATGTTACTTATCTTCCCTTTATAGATGCAAGTGGAAGACCACACAGCTGGTGGGTACAGAAGCCGGTCTGGCTGCAGCAGTTACTCTTAGTCACCATGCTCTCCTGCTGTGTAACAGACATCCATTTTCGTAAGTGCATCTACAACTCATCTATTCATACTAGAACCCACAAGGACAACTAACTCATTTTGGATAAACTTTACTGCAGCAACTCTGCCTTCTGATATCAGCAAACCCGTGTTTGCTCTCATCAGACAGCAATAAACCTCAACAGAAAAGGAATATATATACAGATTGCAAGCTGGTCATGACAGTATGTGCCTGTAGTCCAACTATTTGGAAGGCTGAGAAGGATCACTTGAGCCCAGAAGTTTGAGGCCATCCTGGGAAACATCATCAGACTCTCAGCTATTAAAAAAATAATAATAATAAAAGAGTTTTTGTACAAGCTGCTATTTATATTGCTTGTTATTCATTAACAAAGCTGTCACTTGAGGTGAAGGAAAGAGATTTATTTCAATCTCTGCTGCTTCTGGTATACGTGTGTGTGTGTGTGTGTGCGCCAGTACTGGAGCATATGTATATATTAGATTTCTGCTGATGACACCTTATAGTTCTTATTTATGGTATTTGGCACCCTTGAATTCATTTATTTACTAAATTGTGAAGGCTAGGTGTGGTGGCTCACTATAATCCTAGCACTCTGGGAGGCCAAGGTGGGCCTTGCTGGGAGGATTGCTTGAGCCTAGGAATTGGAGATGGCCTGACTCTGATCTTAAAAACAATAGAATAATTAGCCAGGCTTGGTGGCTCACATCTGTAGTCCCAGGTACTAGGAAGGCTGAGGTAGGATGCTCCCTTGAGCCCATGAGTGTGAGGTTGCTATGAGCTATAATGACACCATAGCATTCTAGCCTGGTGATAGAGTTTTACTGAATGCTGTGTTTAGGGGAGAGGGATGCATGGAGAAAAGGAAGAAAGATAACAGGTATTAGTGTTAACAGCTGAGAGCATGGGAGTAAGTGGCTGGGTGTGTGTTAGACACTGGGCAGGGTTTGGGGGTGGGGTGGTGCTACCCAACAGGAGACCAGCTAGGGTGCTAAAGAAGGTGCATGCATATGTATTCACTGTGCATAATGGTTATACTGACAGGAGAAGTAAATCCTTCAAGGATCCAGTGACTTGGAAGGGGAAAATTTAAGCTGGGAAAGCAGCCCTAGAAAACAATAACTAAGGGGATGAGCAAAAATATCTGGCAGATCCTTGCTTCTGTTGGCAAAGATTCTATTATAACGTGGTTTCAAGTTCCATATAGTTCTTCAGATGGTCCAGGAAGTGCAGGCAGCACCTTTAAAGCCTCAGTGTCCTGGTACTTGGAAACCTGAGGCTCCCTTTGGCGTCCCTCCCTCCTGACAGTGGGATTAGCTGCTCAGTTCTCATAGCTGTTCCAGGAATGAGGAAAGTGAGGTTTTCTCAGGGGGACACTCTTCCCCACAGAGATGTCATCAAGTTTATGCTAGACAGGAGGTTGCTCTCCCAAGGTTACGGTTCAGGAAAGTGGGTGGAGAGATTTTATTGCTCCCCCTGCTCCCTGGATAGGACACCCAGTGCTGGGCCCAGTAAAGTGCTTCAGTCCAGTATTCATTTATCTCTTGAGCAGCATGTACTTTATTGTAATAAACTATATCTCCAGGTGGCACCTGGGGCTCAAAGGGGTAGGGCACCAACCCCATATGTCAGAGGTGGTGGGTTCAAACCCAGCCCCGGCCAAAAAAAAAAAAAATTATCTGATTAAAAACTATATCTCCAAATTTTTAGGCCAGATGTAGTCTAAAATCAAAAAGTCCACACCTAGAAATTAGAAAATAGAAGATGCTGCAGGGAGCAAACTAGGAATTTCCAAGAAAATGCACTAGAAAAACATTAATACAGTTACTGCGTCCCCAAAGTCTTCTGCATAAAGCACCTTTCCCCTCTGCCTTTGCTACAAGATGAGAGACTGAGAAGGAAGGAAGAGACACTGGTAGAAACTTCTGCTGATCAGAAGATAGGAAAGCCAAATTAAGTCCTTCTTACTAGTTAACATTTAAAAAATATTTACTGTTTGTAAATATAACACAAAATAAGCCTCAAACAGTTGGATAAATTGAAACTGGCACAATGCTAGAATATTCAATGGCTGGAAAGGAGTGCCAGCAAGAGTCTCAAAGCCAGCAAAATGTTGTCCATATTTCTCCCACAGCATCGTGGTTTCCAGGTTAAAACGTCGTGGGGGACCCTAATCAACTATAGGGACAGTTTCTAGCTTGGTTGAAGTAATAGCTGAGGACACTGAAATATTAGTGGTTATGATAACAAATTATATGCAAGTCTGCACTTTAAAAACAGGCCTCTAAACTGTGTATCCTGTGTTAATGTAGGCATAAGGCCCAGGGAGCTCATCCAGGATGTGGCACTAGCTGTGTCTCCTCCCAAGATTCAGGTTCTTTTTTCACTTTGATTTAGCTAATCCTGGATGGCGAGAAGTGACAGGTGCAGTAGATTCCGGTTATTTCTTTCCATCTCCCTCCTCCCTTTTGCTCTTTTATTTTCTTTTTAAAATATCATTTTCTTTACTTCTGATTTGTCTGTGTAAAACATTATAAAAATTTCCTGGGCAGTGCTGTGGCTCAAGGAGTGGGGTGCAGGCCTCATATACCGAGGGGGGCGGGTTCAAACCCAGCCCTGGCCAAACTACAACAACAACAAAAAATAGCCGGGCGTTGTGGTGGGCGACTGTAGTCCCAGCTACTTGGGAGGCTGAGGCAAAAGAATCCCCTAAGCCCAAGAGCTGGAGGTTGCTGTGAGCTGTGTGACGCCATAGCACTCTTACCAAGGGCAATAAAGTGAGACTCTTATCTCTTAAAAAAAAAAAATTTCCTAATCTGCAAAATGGTATCCATACAGCAAATTCACGAGTAGGTTGTTGGGAAAATTAAAGTCATGTATGTAAACATTGCAAATAGCAGTGCCTGACATATTCATGTACTTGCTCAAAAGTGTTAGCCATTATTATTAGTATTATCAAAATTATTCTTTTACATACTCTCACCATAAAAATTGAAAAAGCCAATAAAATACAAAAATAATAAAATTCATATTTGAGTTATGACTGCATTCACACGACTACTGCTCTGGAGTAACAATCACTGACACCTGGGTGTGTGTGTGTCCATGCTCCCCCTTCCCAGTGCCGGCCCACTGCTCTTCCTCTCTCCATATGTATATGTGTACATATGCCTGCATGGATGCAACAAATATAATCTGTTTATGACTGGGCCCTTTAAAAGTTTAATTATTATGGATATGTTGTGCCCAGATCACGATGTCCCCAAGAACCACCAGGGAGCCAGGGTCCGATGCAAAAGCAGGAGAGTTTTATTCAAGCTCGTGAGCCTGGGCCTCTAGTATCTCGGTACGGTGAGATAGGGCTGAAGGCCCCGTTCTAAGGGGGAGGAGGCTTTTATGGGTGAGGGGAAGGGAAAAGGAAGTGACCTTTATGTGAGGTCATGCACCTTTCTGATTGGTAGGGGGAAGCCTCCTGACTCCTGAGAACTTGAAACTTAACTTCAGGAAACCAGAACTTAAGCTTAAGATGACGTTGGTCTTGTTCTTTCAGGTACATAATAGTTGCATATCTTCATAAGGTACATGAGATGTTTTGATACAGGCATACAATGTGAAGTAATCGAATCAGGCTAACTGGGGTGTCTATCACCTCAGGTTTATCATTTTTTTGTCTTAGGAACATTCCAATTCCACTTTTTAGTTATTTTAAAATACACTCTAACTTATTGTTGATTATAGTCATTTTGTTGTGCTATCACAAACAAAATGACTAGATAGATTGTTCATTATATCTAACTATACTTTTAAAATATCAGGCTCAGTGCCTGTGGCTCAAGCAGCTAAGGCACCAGCCACATACACCAGAGCTGGTGGGTTCGAATCCAGCCCGGGCCTGCCAAACAACAGTGACAACTGGAACCAAAAAATAGCTGGGCACTGTGGTGGGCATCTATAGTACCAGCTACTTGGGAGGATGAGGCAAGAGAATCGCTTAAGCCCAGGAGTTGGAGGTTGCTGTGAGCTGTGATGCCATGGCACTCTACCCAGCATGACAGCTTGAGACTCTGTCTGAAAAAAAAATTTTTTTTTTCAGATTAGTGAACTATTGTGCCCATTATCCATGCCTACTTTGCTCTAACCCTGTTACCATTCCCAGCCTCTAGTAACTATCATTCTATTCTCTGTCTCCCAGAGATCAATTATTTTTAATATTTAGCTCCCAAATATGAGTGAGAATATGTGAGATTTGTCTTTCTGTTCTTGGTTTATTTCCCTTAACATAATGTTCTCCCGTTCCATCCATGTTGTTGCAAATGGCAGGATTTCATTCTTTTAATGACTGTATAATATTCCATTGTGCTTATGTACCACAATTTCTTTTTTTTTTTTCTTTGCAGTTTTTGGCGGGGGCTGGGTTTAAACCTGCCACCTCTGGCATATGGGGCAGGGGTCCTACTTCTTTGAGCCACAGATGCCACCCAGTACCACAATTTCTTTATCCATTTATCCATCAATGGACACTCAAGTTGATTCCAAATTCTGGCTACTGTGAATAGTGCTGCAATACACATGGAAGCGCAGATGTCTTTCCATATATTGCTTTTCCTTTCTTTGATACATACTCAGCAGTGGGATTGCTGGGTCATATAGTAGTTCTAATTTTAGTCTTTAGAGGACCCTCTGTATTGTCCTCCATAGTGGTTGCATTAATTTTACATTCCCACCAATAGTGTACAAGCAAGGTTTCTCCTATCTTTGTCAGAATTTCTCATTACCTCTCTCTCTCTCTTTTTCACAGAGTCTCACTCTGTTGCCCAGACTAGAGTGCAATGGTATGATTATAGCTCACTGCAGCCTCCAGCTCAAGCAATTCTCCTGCTTCAACCTCCCAAGTATAGGCGCACGCCACCATCTGATAGAATCAGGTGTACCTGTCCTGCCCAGGCAGGGTCAGACTCATGTTCCTCCCAGGAAATAGGAATGCTGCCGCTTGCTGTGCTCCCTGACCCTTTAAATCCCAACTGCCATAACACACGTGTGGAATTCCTTTGTTGATTTCACCTCACCTGCTTTCAGATGGAAATAAAGACCACATGATTTCTACAGAATGGGGATTCCAGTTTCCTTTGTTTTGTGCCTTGGAATAATCTTTCTTCCTCGGGTCCAGAACCGTTCACATGCCCAGGCTTGCCTTTCTGATAAAAGCTATTTTAACTAGAGTATAGTTTTAATTTGCATTTCTCTGATGACTAATGATGTTGAACATTTTTGAGAAATGTCTACTCAGATCTTTTGCCTAGTTTTTAATCAGATTATTTGATTTTTTTTCCTATTGAGTTGTTAGAGTACCTTATACATTCTAGTTATTAATCCCTTATCAAATGGTAGTGTTACATAGCTAGAAATTCCACTCTCAAAGGGAAAAAAGACAAGGGTAGGGCCCCAGGCTCCCCCGCTTAATCCTATCTTGAGTAATTGCTCACACCTGGAGAGGAAAGACTACCTCCCTCACCTGTGGGAGGTAGATAGGTTGACTTATCAGTGAGGCGCCCACCTCAATCCTGGGGTATTCAGGGGGAAAGTCTGCAGATTCCTGGGGGCTTATCAAAACCACTGAAGAGGAAAAGAGCCTAAAGGCGCCCAGACTAGGTCTATACAGTTGGAGAGTCAACAGGTGGGAGCAATTAAGCTCTTTGAATTTCTGATATGTAGTTAGATTAGGAGACCTGGTTTACTTCCCCTGCAGGGATAGAACTAATTTCTCTCTCCTCCTTTCTAAATATGCCATCACTGTCTAGTCTGTTAGCAACCCTCTACTGCTTACCCAGCCCCCCTCTCTATCCAATCTTCCAGGGGACTTGGGATTCTTTCCACTCTACCTTTTGGCATTTTTGCATTTTGCATATGCACCTTTGTTAAAAATCAATAAAAGCCTTCTGAGGAGGCCAGAGAGGGGCTGCATTTTCTTGATTTACTCAACCCCAGTTAATGTAAGCCGTCTGTAGGCATTTTCAGACTGTTTTTTGAGACAGTCTCATTATGTTGCCCTTGCCCTTGGTAAAATGCCTTTGCGTCACAGCTCACAGCAACCTCAAACTCTTGGGCTTAAGCAATTCTCTTACCTCAGCCTCCCATGTAGCTGGGACTACAGGCACCTACCACAATGCCCAGATATTTTGTTGTTGTTTGGCAGGCCTGGGCCAGGTTTGAACCCACCAGCCTCGGTGTATGTGGTTGGCACCATAACCACTGAGCTATAGGCATGAGCCCAGACTTTGTTTTAAATTTGAGTATCTTAAGTTTAGTTTTCCCAGTCAGCTTTCACATCAGGTTGGTGTTTGTGTGCAACAACCCTCCACACCTATCAGTCTACCAGTAAGAACTTACCAGGCCAACTGCAAAAATATGTAGAAGTCTCTTTAGCCCATGTGCCTAGCAAGAGGTACAACAGAATCTCAAAGATGACTTAGGACAGCCTTAAGGCTAATTGCCACTTCATTAGTTTAAATCTATATTGCACTCCACCAACCCCGCCATGAGTTTTCAGAGAGGTTTGTGGGAAGTTCACATGTTCAGTAAGACTCTGGTTCCTAGGTGACCTCTAAATCACAAGGAGGGTCCACCCAGACAGTATAAAACAGGACCCCAGCCACTGGCCATAACCAAGGACCTTTCTTGTCAGGACAGTGAAGACCCATTCATTGTATATGGCCAATGTATCTTGCTCTGTAACACTACATCGTTGTCTATGGTGAACACATCTTGCTCTGTAAAATTGTGTCTTGGTCTTACTCTGTAAACCTATCATTCTCTTAATAAACTTTGTTTCATGCTTGCCCTTCTTTGGGGTGTCTGTCTTGAGCACCCTAATAACTGAGGATGCAGACTGCTGTCTGACACCCAAAAATAGTTTGCAAATATATTCTCCCATTCTGTAGGTTATCTGTTTTCTTTGTTGGTTGTTTCTTTTGCTGTGCAGAAGCTTTTTAGCTTGATGAGATCCCATTTGTCCAATTTTGCTTTGGTTGCCTGGGTTTTTGGGTATCACTCAAAAAGTCCTTGCCCAGGGGAGGAGGCAAGATGGCTGACTGGAGCCAGCTTTACACAGAGGTTCCTGTCCAGAAGGAGAGTTAAAGGACAGAAGTTTAGCAAGTACGCTGATGGTTTGGAGATAGGTACAAAACCCATCACCAAGCAGATGGGAGTCCCCTCCCCCATGAGAACACCTCGAAGTGTACTTTCTACAAACAACTGAGCAGAGTTCAGATCTCCTCCTATTTTATCCCATGGAAGAGACCCTCTAAAAACCAGAACTCCTTCCCCAGAGAGGACCCACTAGTGTGCCATGTCACTCTCCTGCCAGACATAAAACTGAGCATGTATGCTACCCACAATTCTGAACTCCCAGCACCCCCCTCCACTCTCACCCCATGGTCTGGAAGCCTGTCCCCCAAGAAGTCCAGATTCTTGGGTATTTTCTCGAGAGGTGTGGACAGGGCTATTACAAGTCTGGGCTGAATCAGTGGCATGGGTGTAAAGTGGGGACTGTGGAGCAATAGAACTATGCAAGAGAGGGAGAGAAGGTGTCCCTAGGTGCAGCACAGCAGCCAGCAGCAGGAACAATAGGGCTCATACCCTGGTGATGTTTTGGAGAAACACTCCCTGCCTCTCTTAGCAAACAGAGGGAGCCGGGCTTTCGCTCCTGTGGTGGCCATGGGTAGACAGATCTGGGACAGAAATGCAGGCCCCATGGGCAAAGGGTATGCCTGAGGTGATACCTGCCCAGGTGGAGTGTCTCAGGGATGGAGAATAGAATCCACGCATGCAGAAGCAGCATACTCCCAGGGTGGAGCTGAGTCAGAATTGCTGCTTTTGTGATCCCGAGATGTAACTGGTCCCCAGGGGAGCATAGCTGGGACATAAGCAGCATCAGCCCAGGGAAGGGCAGAAACTGAGAGCCGTTGGTGAGCTCTATCTGTGCCTGCCCCAACAAAAAGTGCAGCAGAGACAGAGATGCCAGCTCTGTGAGAATTGGCACAATGGTAGCAGCACAGGGCAGGGCTGAGTCACAGTTTCTGTGAACTCAAACAGTGGCTGGCCCATAGGGGAATATAGCTGGGACAGAAATGCAAATTTTGCGAGAATATAAGTGGCAGCAACATCAATCAGGGTGGGAAATGAGTGGAACTGAGTGAAACTCCCCAGCCTCCATTAAGCACCTGAGGTAGTCAGGCTTCAGCTCCCCCTGCCGGTTGGTGGCAGAGTGTGGGACCTGGCCAAGGAGACATAGATCCCCCAGTGACTCAGGCAGGTGCAAACCCCTAGTGCATCTGCTCACTGGGGGGTACTGGGTCATAGCCCTGCAGGGTTACCAGTGACTGGGCATGACAGAGGTGCAAGGTGAGGAAGGAGACATCAACCTTCCCAGACTAAGTCATTTGCTGGGTGGACCCTTCTGACTCCATGGAACACCAGAGTGAGTGATACTCAAGTTGCCAGCAGACCCCTGCTATCTAGTTGCTGGAGATCTTTTGAACTCTCTCACTTGAGACTGGGTGCTGACTGGAACAACTGATTTGGAACTCTTGACCTGGACCAATCACCCAAGGACCATCCAAGGTGGTATCCTGGTTGTGTTGTGGGAAGGTTTGATTTTCCTTTTCCAGTTGTTGCCCAATGCGGGGGGTGGGGAGGAGGTGTCTTAGTTGCTTATATTTCTCCACAGCTGAGACTTCAACCTAGAGTTACTGATTCACTAGGATTGGACAGAGACTAGCTAAAAATAAGACAGAGCCACTTAGCCCTACCACACCAAGCAGGTCCCCAGTGTCTCAGTACTGTATGGGACCTTTGCAAAGCTGTAGGGGAAAAGCTGCAGTCACCAGTTCCAGCTCTTGGGAAAAGGGCTGGTTAATCACTACTCCAGGATCCCCCAATCCAATTTCACCTTATCTGCTCATCTAGCCAAACGATGAAAAATAATCATGGGGCGGAATCAACAGAAAAACTCTGGCAACATGAATAATCAGAGTAGATCAAGTCCCCCAATGTCGCCCTTCCCCGTCCGGCGGAGAGGGCGGCACCGTGCGTGTTCCGTATGTGAAGGGAGAAGAGAGCTATAGTAGCTTTAGAAGGGGAATGAAAGAACACGCACACAGTTCAGACTTGGAGGTCGCGCCTAGAAAGTAAAGAAAAGAAAGACAAGAGACAAAGTGTAGTTTAAGAGAGTCAGCAAAGTTGGAGCCGACTTCCTTTATTCATGGGGCGATATATAGGGGAGTGGAAGGGGCTACCTGTAGGGTTGCATACAAATGGCTGTTAATGGGTTTTTTC
>CAUYQV010040700.1:0-30044 GCA_963574575.1 Galagoides demidoff
AGGAATGGGACTGGAACAGTAGATACCCTTGAGTTGGGGTTTTCCCTGATCTTGGCACTAGAAACCTTAAACTCAATAATTTCATAGTGGAAAAGTTTCTCTATGCTCACCTCTGCGAAGACATTCTCCTGTATTTACATGCGAGACATTGTCTCCCTCTACTCAGGTTCCAGGGGTCCTCAAACTTTTTAAACAGGGGGCCAGTTTACTGTCCCTCAGACCATTGGAGGGCCAGACTGTGGGCCCTGGGATGAGTCAGCTGCTAAGCAGGACAGGCAGCGGCAGTAAAAACACCTGGGTAGGTAGACCCCTTGGAGTGTCAGACTGGCTAACGTGAGCTACAAAAGGCAAGTGTACCTGCATGCTTTACACCGGGGAGCATAGCTGGGGAAATATCCACTCAGGGTTGGGATCAGGGAGAGGGAAGAGTGAGTGAAGGCCTGGCAGCCTCCGTGGGCAGGCTGGGTTCTGGAAATGTTTGCAGTCCAGTGGACTCTCTTTTTCTCATTTGTGCAAGTGAGACCAAGAGCTGCAGACCCCTCCCAGGTCCCTCTCATATGTGATAAACTGGTCCCAGGAAAGCTTCATTGAAGAGTCTCAAGCCCACACCAAATGAAAATAGGCTAAAAGACCTCACAGGACTTCATCTGGAGCAGAAAACAGGGGGGAGGCCCACAAGGACTGTTCCCAAGTTATGGAAAGCTGCCCTCTGGGGACAGGAAAAGACTAGCTCCAGGAGACCCCAGGGGTTAGTGCTGGGATTACAGGATGGAAGCTCCAGGAAGGCAGACTCTGACCCACTGTAAGGATTTTCTAACAGCTGGGGCTACAGAATAGTGGAACTGGCTGCCTCATACAGCTGTGGTTTCCTCGACCCCAGAAATGTCCAATGGAGTCTAGAAAAACACACATTAGTCAGAGAGGCTTGAAGACAGTTCTGTCATAGATAAGGGATTGGATTTGAATCAAAGGTTCTAGTATTCTCAGATGCTCCTGGCAAGGCCTGAACCATTCATTAGAATCCAGTTTTTCCTGTGGTCCCCTGGTTATCACACATATTTCTGCCCTTCTACTGTGCTCTGACTCCTGGAAATTGACACAGCATAGTCATAGCCCTCCTGCACTCCTCCCTATGGAGCCTGTGCTCATGCCACACTGAACCACAGACATTCCCAGAACCCAGCCTGCAAGTGGAGGCTGCCAGGCCTTCATTCACACTCTTTCCTCTCCCCGCATCCCAACCCTGAGTGAAGGTTCCCCCGACTATGCTCCCATAGCATTGACAGATACCTCCATGAACTGACTTATACCATGGCCACTTGTTTGCTGGTGCCCTCTGTTCTGAGGTGGTGATGCCTGACTCTTGTTCATCATCTAATTGCCCATCCCTAGCACAATATTAGGCACGTATTAACTTGGCTTATCTTTAGTAACAGTGCTCTAAGATACTGCTTCGATGTCCTTTTCTCACTGCTAACAGCAGACCCCTGTCAAATGACTACTGATAGGTTCCTCCTCCAGGCCCCTTCCTCATTTTCCAGCCACAGGGTCCCTACCTAACCCCCATGTCCACTGCCACATGCTGTCTGCCCTGGTGTCCTTGCTGTGGATGCAGCTGTACTCCCCAACATATCCCACAAGAGAGCCTACAAGGCCTCTCTCCACTGCTGATCCCAAACACCCACTACGGCCAGCACAAGGCTACCTCCACACATCTACCAACTTCTGAGCACTCTTGGGCTCCAGCCATATGGACATTTTATGTGCATTTCCTTAGTTCATATAATAATCCTAAGGCTTTTATTAAATATACATTTTAGAGATAAGGAAATAAATGCTCAAAGAGGTAAACTGGCCGTAGTCACTCAGCTGGTGAGTGGCCAGGCAGAGATTCAAGCCAGGGCTCCCTGACTTCAAAGCCAAGGATCTCTCTGTCCCCCACCAGAGGCCTGAACCACACATGAATCTTCTCCTTAACCCTGACCAAGAAAGCAGGAATACAAAAGGAAGGCAAGCAAGAGCTCAGAAAAAAACAGATGCTCAAAGGGGTGGGAATAAGGAAAGACCTGGGAGACCCAGGACAGGGACCAGAAAGGCCATAAATAGGACAGGAAGTAGGAGAAGAAGAGGGGAATTGGGCAGAAAAAGAAAATGGGTTCTTCAGAGTAAAATGCCTAGGAAAGAAACTTTAGAAAAACTCCCCAGTCCAAACAGAGACTCAATTTGTTTTGCTTATAAATTAGACCTATATGTCCATCATTCCTCAAAAAGGATACTTAAGACTTTTCCCCACTTCTCTGCTGGGGTGGAGCTGACATGTTTTCTTTTTTCTTGGACCACTTCCATGCTGTCTCTCCCATACAGACCCCCTCCCCAAACCTACCCCTTTCAAGCCCAGTAAGCAACAGAGAACTTGTATCTTAACTCACACCAGGTTCTACCCACTGAGGTGGTTACTGTTTCTAAGCCATCTTTTTCTTTTTCTTTCTTTCTTTCTCTCTCTTTCTTTTTTTTTTTTTTTTTGAGACAGAGTCTCACTATGTCATCCTCAGTAGAGTGCTGTGGTGTCACAGCTCACAGCAACCTCAAACTCTTGGGCTTAAGCAATTCTCTTGCCTCAGCCTCCCAAGTAGCTGGGACTACAGGCAACCACCACAACACCTGGCTTTTTTTTTTTTTAAGTTGTCATTGTTCTTTGGCTGGCCCAGGCTGGGTTCTAACCCACCAACCTCAGTGTATGTGTCCAGCACCGTAACCTATGGGCACTGAACCTAAGCCATCTTTTTCTTATAGGTATCCAGAACTACATCACTGCTAGACCTGGTCTTCCCTACACTCCTTACTCTATTCCCTACCCAATGTCCAGCATATGAGTAGAAAGAAAGTCCCCAGCACCAAGCAGAGGACCTAGCAGGTAGTGGACACTCAATGTCTGTTGATGAATGAATGAGTCAGTGAACATTTCTCGGTTGCTGCCCTGTGCCTAACATGCACACGTTCTATCTCTGACCAGACCTTTTTTCCATAGCTCACCTAAACTGTCACAGACAGAATCAGTGTGGCAAACTATTCTGGAGAGTACTGTTAACACAGCGCCTGCATTCTCTGTTCTAAGGGGTCACTATGGGGTCCACAGTTCTATAGGGTCTATTCATAAGCAATGGCCACATAAGCAGACTTCACACACAGTGGGTCAGGCCTCAACACCTTTCAGACCTCTCAATAGGACTGTAGGAGGGGGGCCCAGCCACCCACAGGCAAGCATTCCTCCCTAGTCCTTCCTCCCCTCTGTTCTCCACACCCACACTCCCCATGCTGGCCTGCTAATCTCAGGACACAAATAGGGCTGAAAAGGTAAGACAGGGAGAAAAAAAGAGGGAGAAAGCATACAAAAGGGAGAAAAACAGCTTTAGGAGAAAACACACACATGCAGCCTACAGAACACTGTGACTTGGATTATTTTTGGAATCTAATGTTTCTAATGTTCAAGAGGAGGAAACGAGAAAAAGAAAGTAGAGATTCCCAGGACCAGCAGGCTGGAAATAATAGAGGACACTGTGTTCTGTGTCAGGGGGCGGGACGCAGACACACTTCCTTGCTCAGAGCCCAGTCAACAGGAGGTGGAAGGGTTCGGTGGTTTAGGTCTCAGTAGGAGAGGGGAGGGCAGGAACAAGAGGGCATCAAGCCTTTCTCCAAAATAAGCAGGAAATTACAACTGCCCAGTAAAGACCTTGCCCTTCTGGCCGCTCCAGAGGTCGCCGCTCTTTGATGCCTCCCTCCCAACATGAAGGGCTCAGGCAACTGAATCACACAGAGACCAGGCACGCTACTCTAGAGGCCTGTCTGTTACTTATCCTTTTACCACAGCAGTGGTGAGGACACATGTCAGCTGACTCGTGCCCTCCATTCTGCCCCCAGCCCTTCTAGGCACTTTCTGGGTTTCTGGCCCATGCTGCCTGCAGGGCAAGGAGTCTCCATAAGAGAAGGCATATGTTTACTGGTGTGTGCATATGTGTATGCATGCTGGTGTGTGTGGTGTGCACATATGTATGTATATGAGGGTATATTTGCTGGTGTTCATGGTGGGGGACAACACTGCCCTCATAGCAGAAGGCCCACTACCTTCCAATGCTACTCACCTGGCTCTGTCCCTGGCAAACCTCTCAACCTTACTAAGTCTGTTTTCCCATTTATAAAATGATGTTCTGGCTCGGTGCCTGTGGCTCAAGTGGCTAAGGCACCAGCCATGTACACCCAAGGTGGCGGGTTCAAATCCAGCCCAGGTCCGTCAAACAACAATAACAGCTGCAACCAAAAAATAGCCAGGCGTTGTGGCGGGCACCTGTGGTTCCAGCTACTCGGCAGGCTGAGACAGGAGACTCGCCTGAGCCCAGGAATTGGAGGTTGCTGTGAGCTATGATGCCACTGCACTCTACTCAGGGGGACAGCTTGAGGCTCTGTCTCAAAAAAAAAAAAAATTTTATATATATATATATATATATATATATATATATATGTGATGATGTTCCTATAAGTGCCTCCGGGGGTCACCACATGAGGTATGTGGGAGACTCAAATGATGAGCCACTGACTAGATGACTTTGGGTGGGGTCTCTACTCTGGGTCAAAGTTTTCTATGTAATAGGAAGGGCTGGACCAGAAAATCTCTAAGGTCATGGGTGTGAGAACACTTTGAAAAAGTGTTCAAAAAGTATGATGCATTGTAATTACTACAAAGGCATTTGACGTTGACAAATGACTGCGGAGTCCTGGATACTGCTGGCTCACGTGGGTGAGGGTTTGGAGGTGTGGGAAAGAAAAGAGACAGTGGGCCAGAGTCCAGCATAGAAGCAGCAGCAGCAGTGGAATTTCTCTACAATGGCCTCCCTAGTTCTGGTCACTCCAGGCAGGATGAGACTTTGGGTTCTCCTTTAGGCTCTGGGGAGTGATCAGAACTGTTTATACCTTGAAGATGCAGGAAATAGCAGTGGACACTTTGCCCAGTGACAGGGATTCCTGGGGATGTCCTGAAATGGTAATGTAGCCAGCAGAACATACAGACCTCAAAACCACACTAAGCAAATAGCTCTGAGTAAGGTGGCTTGCTACCTGCCACGATGTCCTGCACCCAGTGGCGCCCCTTATATGTATTTTCACTGTGATTAGCATCAAAGCAACATTATTTTGTTTGCATAGACTTCCAAGAATATCAAACTGCTTAGAGGTATGCCTTGGATGGATAGTAGGAAGAATTTCTGGCCCCATGTTTGCAAAGGAATTAGACAAACACGTTCTTCCTATAATGCAAAGCCGAATGTGATGAGAGTCTCAGATGTTGAAGTGGTATGGGTAGAGGTGATCACATGAGGAAGAATCAATTTCCTCTGTGGCTGCTTCAAGGACAGATGCTGTTTCTCTAGAGACCTTTCCCTGTGGATATGACCCCAGTGTGACCTGCGTCCTCCTTTCTTGTGCCTTGCCCTGGGGCACTGCAAAGCCTGGTGATCTGTGGACCCCCATGAATCTACATCACAATTTCCAACTTCTCTCAAAAATCAATTCTTAATTTTGTCCCATTAGGGATGATTGAAAATGATTTGAAGTAAGTTCATTTGGAAGACAGCATCAATGACTCTGTGTGGTCTCAGCAAGCACCGATAACTGAGGAGTATAATCATGACTGAAATAGTACAGGGAGAAGGAACGGAAGCCAATGTCTGGGGAGCAAGTATGCTGGGCGAGGCATCAGGCCAGGCACTGCTGCTGCATATGCCACCCTATTTTGTTCTTGTTATGACCCCAAGAAGCAGCCTGTCTTTTTAAGCAGAAAAAAAAAACCTTAAGAGATTGGTTTCATTTGCTCAGAAAAATTTCTTATTTTTCATAATTACCCAAGGCAACAATACAGAAAAGAGAAGAACCTACTATAGCTATGTAGGGGAGAATGAATAGCAAAAAAGCCTAACTTGTTATAAAACTGCTGAGCTTTAGCTATCAAAGGACTTAGACGTTTACTTAGTGCAGCAAATCTCAAAGGAGAAAGAAAGGCAGGTACATTTGGATTGGGGGGGTGGGGGGCTTTCTCAAACCACTCTGGAGATTCTGATACATTTCCTTACAAGTTTATTCTCCAGTATCACCACCTCCACTACTGCCACAACTACCATGACCATGTGCAGGGGTATCCCACTTCTGTTGAAAGATATTTTCATGAAGTGCAAGTGTTATACACAAGACCAGTGCACTGGGGAAGCAGAGGAAAAGTCCAAAGACACTGGGCTAGATCAAATTCTTCATCTTTGTTTTGTTGGAAACATAATTGGGTTAGAGGTTAAAGATGTGCCTACGGTGTCATGACTGATAAGTGGCATCCTAGAACAGATCCTAAGCCCCACTCAACACAGCTGCATCTCAGAATAGACACAGCACCACAGAGATGAACAGAATTTCATCATGCAAGAATGAATATGCAGAAAAGGCACTTAACAACTGGGCTCTCCAAGGGCAACTTTCCCACAGGTGGCATGGTAAGGGCAGACATGGGTCGCCACTAAGGCCAGACATGGGTCGCCACTAAGGCGACAGTCTCTTGTGAGCACCTAGAACAAATCAGAGCTGGGCTAGATGCCTTGGCCCCAAAAATATCCTCTCAAGCTGGTGATAAAGATCTTGTCTTGGGCATTTTCCAAACATACATTTACACATGAAAAAATACATTGTGCTGCATAAACCAATAACAGATGTGATTTCAATACTTCAAACTCTGGTAGGTAGTTTGTTCTCTGTTGGGGATTCTCCCACAGGAAAAAGGAATACTCTCCTCCTTTCCAGAATAGCTTTGGGCAAGACTAGAAATGGTCTTCCTTGGTAGATGTCAGTAGACACTCCTTTATTCAGAAATAGAAGATAAGGATTTCTGAGTTAAATCTGGTTATGCCCTGGAGCTTTTCTAAGCACTGAACTTCCTTACAAAGAGTGGAGGTCTGTAGGCTTCCCCAGATCAACAGGCAGATGATGTGGCAGTTTCAGCATTGTTTGATACTTATCATTGTCATCAGCACATAGATTGGCATTGTGATGTGATAATGGCTGTCATCAGATGACAAGGCCAAGATTTCTACAGAGTCAGGGAGATAGAGATTATGACCACCAGGTTCCTTCCTATTCTATGAGGCCCCCAGGAAGGAAGGGAAGTGGGAAGAACCCCCTCTGAGTAGCACCCACCCTTCTCTTTTCTGAGCGCACATCTGTAAGGAGTCTACTTAATGACCTTTAGTATAAATTCAGCTTCCTAATGGGGAGAAGCCCATCCATTCTCTTTGGTAATGGGATGTGTTTGCAGGGCAGACACCTTCATCACATGGGGTCCACTGCAGCTGGAGGGGCAGCCAGCTGTGAAACAGGACTGCACAGAGAGAGCCATAATCTGCGCAAGGCTAATGGGGAGTGACCCAGCCTGTGTTCTGTGGACATAGTGGAAGATAGGCCCATTAGTTATAGACCAGAGGGCACTGAGCCCTGGCAGCAGTGGTTTATCTTCTAACACTGGATATTGTTGAATCATCTCTGAATTACCCTGTGCATCCACAAATTGCTTATTAAGGCTTTCCTGCCATTTTTGAGCTACAGTGGTCCCTCCTCCCTAAAATTCTCCAAGCACAGAGGCTGTGCCTAGGACAGTACAGGCCATATAGCAGACATTTAATAAGTAAGCATTAAGGCAAAGGGAAACCTGGAAACTTTTAGAGTGCAGCTACGTCTATTACCTTGATCATGGTGTTTGTTTTACAGGTATATTCATATGCCCAGACCCAACAGAATGTACACATGAAATATGTGCAGTTTATCTATCAATCATATCTCAATATATCTGTTTTAAAAAGTATAAATATTTACTTTTATGAACAGGAGTTTATGTACCCTCCTGCTTTATCAGAGGGTGGGCTGCTCTAGGACAGAAATTCAGGACTACACATACACATATTTATCTATGTACCTTGTCTGGGGGTCACGACACCTGCTCAATATTCATTATTAAATGAATGAATGACCTGCTTTATAAATTATCTGTGGAGCAGAGTCCCTCCTCCCTAGATGTCTAACTGGGAGAAAGCATGACTTCCTACCATCACTTCCCAGATGGGTAATGCAAGGGGTCTTCACAAGGCCAGGGAAGGGGGTATGAAGCAGCTTCACCTCCAAGATGAGTTGGTAAATAAGGAGTATCATCCTGTTTTCAAGCCCCAAGGAACATGCAGTCACTCCAGAGGGCCAGTGGGGAGTCTCTGCACCCACCCCTTTCTACAAAAATAGAAGCTAAGCAATTGTCAGAGTCCTCTGATTGCCAAGAGTTTCCCAGATCTGGAATTCGAGGCCTCTGCTGACAACCTCCCACCAGAAGGGAGCCCAGACTGGGCTCAGGCAGCAGCTCCTTCCTCACACTTTGTTTGGCCCCAGATCCACACATGACCCCTTCTCTAAACCATCACCCTCCTGCTCCTTCCAAAAACACCAAATAAGTCCAAAGCTGAGATATTTAAAACAGAGCTACAAAGAGATTTTTAATTAAACTTAAAGCAACTGAAAAGGACTGTTTTTCTCTCCCTCCCCAACTCCAGTACATTTTCAGTAGCAGCTGGGTCAAGCTTGAGCAGCATTTTCACCAGTGACTCAATATCAAAACATTCCTGGGCTGCCCTCTTCCCATAGTTTCACTCCCTCTGTTTTGTTTTTAATAGTCTCTCCCCACCCTCCAAACACCCGCACGTGCATGTACTCACGCCATTGCTTCTTTTTAAGGTATGAACATACCACATGACAAGGATTCTAAACTTAGAGTTTGTAGACAGAATTTAGGGATCATGTGCTTGGATGGGAGAGGGGGAAATCCTATTTTCACTAACCACTCACTGAAACACAGCATTCCCTTCTACTGTGAACATAAGCACAATGTTAGCAATACTGGTATCTTTGACACCAAGAGGAACACATTTTCATATTGCAAAAGGGATGCTCCCCTGAAACATCATTTATCCTTATCACAACTTCAAATTTATGATAGTTATTAGACTACAAGTAAATATCATTACTTAGCACACTGATAAAGAAGTATAATATGGGCCAGGTGCAGTGGCTCTTACCTATAATCCCAGCACTCTGGAAAGCTGAGGCAAGAAGATCCCTTGAGCTCAGGAATTCAAGACCACCCTAAGCAAGAGTGAGACCCTGTCTCTACTAAAAACAGAAAAATTAGGCCAAGCATCATGGTGCACTTTTGTAGTTCCACCTACTCAGGAGGCTGAGGCAAGAAGATCACCTGAGCTATGACACCACTGCATGATAGCTGGGGTGACAAAGAAAGACTCTGTCTCAAAAAAAATAAAATAAAGTACGATAATGATACTATTAATTTTATTTTTTCCTTTTTCTTTTCTTTTTTTTTTTTTTTTTTTTTGAGATAGGAGCCTCAAGCTGTCCCCCTGGGTAGAGTGCCGTGACATCTCAGCTCACAGCAACCTCCAACTCCTGGGCTCAAGCAAGTCTCCGGCCTCAGCCTCCCAAGTAGCTGGGACCACAGGCACCTGCCACAATGCCCAGTTATTTTTTGGTTGCAGCCATCATTGTTGTTTGGTGGGCCCGGGCTGGATTTGAACCCACCACCTTGGGTGTACATGGCTGGCGCCTTAGCCAGTTGAGCCACAGGTACCAAGCCCTTGTTTTTTCTTTTGAGATAGAGCCTCAAGCTGTCACCCTGGGTAGAGTGCTGTGACATCACAGCTCATAGCAACCTCAAACTCTTGGGTTTAAGTAATTCTCTTGCCTCAGCCTCCCAAGTAGCTGGGACTACAGGCATCCGCCACAAAGCCTGGCTATTTTATGGTTGTAGTTGTCATTGTTGTGTGGCAGGCCTGAGCTGGACTCAAACCTGCCAGCTCCAGTACATGTGGCTAGTGCCCTAGCTGCTTGAGCTATAGTTGCCAAGCCAAATTTTTTAAATGTAATAACTGTATTTCAATAATTGTTTTCCAAGCCTATATGTATTTTTTGTACATTTACAATTATTATTCTGAGAAGGAGTCCACTGGCTTTTCCAGGGCATAGAAAGATTAAAAGCCACTGCTATAGAGTAAGCACTAGAAATAAGGTTTGAGATCTCTGAGTCATTGGAGTGTGGGTCAGAGGACCTACAGATTAACAGATCATGTTCAATAGTAGCAGAAGGCAGGTCCTGGGAGCAGAGGAATAGTAGGGTTATTGGGTAAGAGTGAAGACAGACTGAAATACTAGTCCTATCTAACCAGCAGTGTGACCTTGAGTAAGCCACTATGTCTCTCTGAGTTACCATTTCCTCAACTGTCAAATAGGAATAATTAGTAGAGATACACCATGAAGCAAGATACGTGTGGCGGCACTTACTGGCCGGGTGAATGGAACATGGCTGTCCCTAGAAGGGCAGCTTCCTATACCTAGGGCCTTCTAGGCTAAGGTGTGCTGCTTGTTTTGTTTTTGAAACAAGCACTACCTTCACTTTACACAGGCTTCCTATAACCTTGCACTGCAGAGATACTGTGAAAAGCCCCAAGACATGCTCAGGCAGACATCCCTGCTGTCCCTGCTTTCCCTTCCCCTTGCTCACTGAAACTGGCACTCCAGGGACGGCTACAAAGCAGATTCCCTGGCCCAGAGCAGAAAAGATTTCAAGGAAGAAAGTGATGTTCCAAATATTTTCAATATTGGCAAAAGGAAACAAAGTATCTGTCTCTGGCTTCACAGCACAGCTGACTCCTGACCTGGGCATTGCACCACTTGGTGAGCAGGGGTTCTGTGGTCCAAGCTGCCCTGCCCAGAGTGGGGCAGGTCAGGGTTAGACCCAGGTCTCCAGGCCTGGAACACCTCCACATGGCTCTTCCAAAAACTTGATTAAATGATGTTCAAACATTCTGTTAGAGATATGTGTTCTTTAAAAACTACACATATTGATTTTCTTTTGAGTATAAAAGACTAGAAAATATAGGAAATTTATAGAGAAACTCAAATCAATCATAAACCTGGCTCCTAGAAATCAAACTATCATATGAATATTGTGGCAAATATTCTTCCAGTTATATATAAATTGGTATCACACTCATACAGAGAGTTTTACATCTGATTTAACCACTGAAAAATACTTGAGAGACATTTTCAGAGTGGGCTCTTAAAAAGACACAAAATCATTACATTAGATGCTGCTTATAAAAGTCACCAGTTACTGAGAGATACAATGGCATTCTTAAGAATGGCATGCATTTAAATATAACTAACACCCAGAAAACTGATGACAGCCCTTTTTTGAGGTTGCTATGAGCTGTGATGCCATGGCATTCTATTCTTACAATGCATAGAAGAGTAAACTCTCTTCTTTCTTCTCTTTAGCGCGAAGAGAATCTAGAGAATCTAGGTCTAGAGAATCTAGACCAAGACTTTTGTGTCCTTGGCAAAGAAGCACTCTGCCATTTTTATTTTTTTACATTCTCATATTTTACTTTTCTGCTGATAAGGGGAAAGCTTTGAAAATTCACTGCGGAATTTTGGTTTATTACTCAAAAAAGTGTTTGGCAGCTGAGAAGAAACCTCTAGAAAGAAATGCTATGACAAGAAGAGCCCTGGACATGGAAACTAAAAACAACTGAATTCAGATGTCAGCTCTGACACTGTAGATCCAAGATCAGAGAACGTCAGTTTCCCTGAGTATCAAGAGAGACACTATCACCCAACTCGTAAGGACAGAAGGATTGTGCAGATTAAACAAGACTCCTCATGTGAAAGTGGTTTATCAATAACAAAATACATTCTGGGGTGGTAATCACTGATTAATGAGATAGTGGATCTAACAGGATTGCTGTTTTTGTTGCTTAGCTGGCTTGAACTACTTCATTGTAGGCACACAGAGTGGCATCTAACAGTAGGTAAAAGCATAAACTCTGGAGCCAGAGTGTTCTTACCAGCTTGGTGAATTATCTAACCTCTCGGTTTCTTCATCTATAAAATGAGATGATGATAGTACACTAACAGTACCATGCACCTAGTAAATACTTCAGAAGGGTGAGCTTTAAAAACAGTCAGTGATCAATCACCAAATATGTGTATACAAATGAAATAAAGTTTACCAGATAAAACTTGTAGACATCATTTTTTTTTTTGATACAAAGTCTCACTACATCACCCTTGGTAGAGTACCATGGCATCACAGCTCATAGCAACCTCAGACTCTTGGGCTTAAGTAATTCTCTTGCCTCAGCCTCCCAACTAGCTGGGACTATAGGTGCCTGCCACAACGCCCAGCTATTTTTGTTGTTGCAGTTGTCATTGTTGTTTAGCTGGTCCAGGCTGGGAGTTTGAACCCACAAGCCTTAGTGTATGTGGCCAGTGCCCTACCCACTGAGCTACGGGTGCTACCCTACAGGCATGTTTTTTTAAGCAGTCAGAAAGCTGGATTAGCAACCTCCATCAGTCTCCATAAAAATTAAGCCCCTCTCCAACCTATTCTGGTTTGGACTGTTCCCTTCCTACCTTCTCAGCATCCTGCTCAAAGAGCCGCAGCTGAAAGCACTGGTCCAGCTTGAGCTTGCGCACATGCCACATCTGATGTAGGTGCTGCCGGGTGGAATGCAGCTTGTCCAGGAGACTGGTGATCTTGGGCACCAGGCTCTGGAAGTCAGCACTGCCCGGGATGCAGTTGCGCCCTGAGAAGCCATCACTGCAGCGGATGCACTGCAGCAGCCGTTGTCCTTCCCGGTCTAGCTCCTCCACAGGGGCCTTCAGCACCTTTTTCTTGAGCTGCGTGTGCTCATCAATGAGCCGCCGAGAGCCCTCCACATCCACGGGGAACTCTTTCCGGGCCAGCATCTCCTGCAGGTCCTCGAGGCGCGAGAGCAGGTGCACAGCACTGTTGAAGAACTCCTCCAGGGAGAGCCGCAGCTCAATCCACTCATCGTGATTGTAGTCCAGGGAACCGTCAAACTCCTCTGTCAGCTGGGAGGGGTCCACCAGCTTCGTGAGGCCCTCCACAGACACCATGCTCGTCTAGAAGGGGTAGACACAGAAAGGGAGACTCAGTGTTAATGGGGAGAAGACCAGGGCAGAAATAGGTAGGTGGAGGGAAAAGGACAAGTGGAAAGGACAAGATAAGTTCACACAATAATGATCACAGCCTGCCTAGGAAAGGGGGAGTGGGAAACCATGGGGCCACTGGTTGGGAGTCACAAAATCAGTTCCTACAGACTGCTGACTACTTCAACAAACCTCTACACCTACCCACCATTTGCCACCCAAGGGGAATTACCTTTATATTCCTGCTCCCCTCATCTTCCCTCCTACCCACTGTACATCTACCACAACAGGACTTTAGAACCTAAAAGCAGAAGCTGGCAGAAAAACTGGCCCAGCACCTGCAGGTCAGTTTTCTAGTCTGAAACCAAAGCCTATAGACTCAGGGTATTATCATGGTTGGATTAAGCAATGCGGGCTAACATTTGGGCTGTAAGCACTTCACAGTATCTATCTGCTCCAGGCTGGGCTCTCCGGTTTAGCAGATGCCCTGCCATGGTACCATGAACTGGGGCTGGGCAATAGGAGGTCAGAAGTAAGGTCCCTGTAAGCTCTTGAAACAGCGTGGAGAATGTCTGTCTCCAGGAAGCAGAGTGTCTCCAAGAACCAACCGTGCAGACAATCATCCCAACATCTGTCCCTTCCTAATAGGGCTTCAGGCTTCTCATGAAGAATGAGAGGTTATCAAAGAAAACCTGGGTTTGAGTCCCAGTCCTCCACTGTGACCCAGGGCAAATGATTTAGGTTTATATTTATCAGTCTCCACCTCTATATAAAGGAGATAATAATTTCTCTCTCATAAGGCTTGAGGGGATTAAATAGGTCAATGTGTGTAAAGCACAGGGGGTGCCCAGCATGGAGCATATACTCAGTCCCTATTAGTTAGTGCTCATCATGATGATCTGAAGGCTGCACTTTACTCGAAACCTTAAAAGCAGTTTGTCTGTTTCTTGCTACTCTTATCCTTTCTCCCTCTGTTCCCCTCCTAAGACACAGGAAGCTGCTGTCATAGGCAGTAGGGCTGATCTGAAACAGTTGTTCTCAAACTTAATTGCTCATTAGAATCCTTTGGGGAGTTTACAAAAACAGCAATGCTCAAACTGCACCCCTAGAAATTCTGATAGAATTGGCCTGAACTGTAGTTTGGGCATCGAGAGTTTTAAAGCCCCCCTCCCTTTTTGATTCTAATTTGGAGCTTTAGCGTTATAAACTCCTGCTAACCTACAGCCTTGCCACTCAAAGCATGGCCCTTGAAGCATTGGCATCACCTGGGAACTTGTTAGAAATGCAGAACCTCAGGCCCTCCTCCAGATCTACTGAGTCAGAGTCTGCATTTGCAAGCTCCCCAGAGAGGACTTGTGTTCATTAAGCTATAAGAAGCCCTATTCTAGAGCATTTTGCCCTTCAAATTTGGCTTAAAGTTTACCACTTCCAGAAAGTCCTCTGTGATTATACTCACCAATTATTCACTAAGTATGTGCTACTGAACAAGCCTATACTCTCATCCCTGCATCATTGGTCTCTCTGGTCTGTAGTAGGTATTAAATCTGCTGTTTTTAAGACACTGCTTTATAAATATTCTTTTGACTTGGAGGCCCCCAGCTATCTCTGTTGAACTTCTTACTTAGGCAGCAGGGATAAGCTTGCTCAACTTGGAGTGAAAGGGGGGGCGGGGAGATGGGATGTGCAGGCCAGTTATGCTGATGCAAAAGTTTCAAGACTTACTCAGATTCTTTTCAGTCACTTTAGCTTATACATTTATAGGCTATTGTCCCTGCTTCTGTATAAACAAACCAAAAATATAAAAAGCACTTCTGTTTTGATACCAAGCCTAATTTACTGTGTTATTTACACAGAGAACTGCCTCAATCAAGTGGTCGGGTCATTTGTGCTCAAATTGCACCCTACGGGGGCCACTCTACTACTCACAGGTACTCCTGGCTTTGGGGGACAAAAGTCTAGAATAAGAAGCTGCCGAAAGATTAAAAGCAGCTCTGCCTTTTCAACACACACACACATACACACAGTTCATCCCCCTGAAGATGGGGACCAGAATTCTAAGAAAGCAACCAGCTCAAATTTGGCTGGAGCAAAGATGCTTAAATCATTGATTTAATGTGATGTGTTGTCATTAAAATTTCTCAAGGGACACATAAGCCCTCTGGAAAATTTATTTAAAAAACAACATGTTTTTCCTGACTATAAAAGTAGTACCTTATCCTTGAAGGGAAACAGAAAACTATAAAGAAAACAAAAATCAGTCATAATCCAGCCTTCCAGAATCCAGTCACCATAATCCAACCACTACTAACATTTTCACACATCACAGTTTTCTCCACACACACTCTTAAAAGACAAATTTCAGTTTATACTACCCATATTGTTTTATAACATTCCTTTTACTAAATGATAGATCATTTTTTAATGATACTATTTTTTTAAATACAGTATCTAATTACTTCATAGTATTTGTTTATTAGTATCACCAAAATTAATGTATAGCTAGGATGCAATCTATATGTATGTGTATGTAATACATTATATATGTTTATATGTATGTGTATATACTATTTTATATGAACATACAAACTATGCACTTACAGACTTTTTTGTTTGCAACTTTACTTAGATTTTAATTTGTTTTATTTATATATTAAGACTATTTTCCTAGAAGAATTACTACTAGATCAATGCATATAAACCCTTTTTTAATGTTTCTGATGCAAATTACAATGTTGTCCCAATTTACACACTCAATAAGAGTAAACTGCATTGTCTAATAAAGCTGTGCATTTGGGACAATCTCTTGAGCCTCTTATTCCTCTGAGACTTTAACCAGTGAAACTATGGTGGCCAAGGAATCCTGAAATGTCAGCTCTAGACATGTTGCACATTATAGGGTAGATGGAAAAGAGGAAGTGAGAAATGTGTGATGGCACAAGGGAAGGGAAAGAAAATGCTAAGAAACAGAGGTCACCTCAAAGATGAATTTGGAGCTGCCAAAGTTGGTCTTCTGTTTCTGCCAGAAGTTGTCGGGTTTGATGATGAGGGCCACATGGATCTCGGCTGGAAAGGCTTCCTGCAGCGTTTTGAGGAGGGGCTTAATGAGGTCCCACTTGGAGCCCCGCATGTCGATGATGACAGTGAAGCCACGTTTGCACACGTCCTCACTGTAGAGAGGTCAGAGGTCAGGCATGGTCACTAGGTAGCTGTGTGTACAATTTGGAGTATAATCAAAAAGCCCCCGGAAATCTGCACTCCCCTTAATGTGTACCACCCTTCCCACTTTGTACTAGGTCCTCTGGCTCCCTTCCAACTCACTCAAAATGTATTGCCTTAGAAAATCTTTTATATTAATCTTGCCTGACCAATGGCCCTGGCATTCTGCCTTCTCCCAGCACTTTGCAAATAACTCAGCCTTCCTTACACAGGTTGAGTATCTCTGATCCAAAAATCTGAAATCTGAAATGCTCCAAAATTTGAAACGTTTTAAGTTTTGACATGACACTCAAAGGAAATGCTCATTGGAGTCTATCAGATTTTAGATTTTTAGATGAGGGTACTTGTTCGGATGTTTACAATTTGAGTATTCACAACTGTATTTGCTTTCTTTTTTAATTTGTCTCCCTCTCTTCATCCTAGAATGAATCAAATTTTCCCTGCTTGAATTTAAGCTCTTTAAAGACATGCACCTTATTGCCCCTTAAACCTGAAGTGGAAAGACCTTCACAGCAGTGCTGTTCCTTCCTGCACCCACATCAATGACAGACACTGGTATATTTTACCACTGAATTCAAACTGGGCCAAAGAATCCTTTCTAATAAAGGCCTCTGGGCCAATTCTCCCACTTGATTATAGACAGTACACAAAGTATTAATAATAGGTATTTGCCACCACTATATTTAAAACATATTACTTGTAGTTCAAAAAGTATATAAACTTTAAAAATCAGGTCACTGAGTTATACTGATCACTCAAAGAAAGCCAAGAGTGGAACTGATTAGAACAGTGGGTACAATGCAGCTGTCTCCTGTGCTTCCCTTATAAGAGTCACAGTGTGGAAATAAACATTTCAGGATGTTAAGGGAGGACAGTTGATGGGGGAGTAACTCTTAAAATCAAGGTACATTGAAGTGAGAGTGACCATCTTGAAAACAAAAATATAAGCAGACTAAGTGAATCAAAATGTTACTATATAAATTATTAAGTACCAAAGTTTATTTAAACACTCCAACTTCAACTATAACTCTAAGAATCAGAAAAAAGAAACAAAAGTAAATAGTTCTAACATCTCAGTTTGGAAAAAAATTATGTTTTGATATTTAGAGAGTCTTTTTCTTCTCTTATTTTTGATTTAGCCTATTCCTTTATTTTATAACTCAAAATAGACTTCAGTTAATTCACTTTTTTTATATAAACACCAGTGTATTCCCTTAGAGTCTTTTGCTTAATTTCCCATTTCGCAGACTGCAATTGATTAAACCACCGTATGTGTTTCATGATCCTCAGATGTGCCTACTACACACTACACATCAGTTGCTTAGAGTTATTGGCACACACTTACACTAAGGCTACACTTTGGAGGATTTAGGCCATAAAAAGAAACAAAACCCTTTTTTCGGGCTCACTCTCAACTCTCAACCAGTGATCAGAATGTTACAGCCCTGTGCAGAGTCCACAGCTCCTGTGCATATGTGAATGCCTCAAGCACAGGCAGCTTAATTAGACTTTCCAGGTAGACAGAAAATTACCCAGTAAGGGGATTCTCTCTAGAATGAGAGGAAGGCTGAGCATTCTCCCAAAATCCTACATCACAAAGGAAAGGACTTGCCTCTTCTTCTCTGACATGTATTAAAACAAGTGGCCAAGGTCTGTGATAAATAAATTTTTCTGCCTTCTTGTCTTAAATCAAGGTGCCTTTTTAAAAAAATTATATGATTTTTTCCCCTTCTAAGGGATAATCATAGACAAGCTAAACTATTCAAAGATCTATATAAGAGACGCTAATGGTAGAAATTTATGATAGCCCAGCGTATTTCCTTTTAATCTCTTTTGTACATATATTTTTCATACCAAATAGTGTTCTATTTTTCACTGTAATAGTTTTTTCTCATATCTAAAGTATCTTTGAAACTATTCTATTTAATGAGATATAGTATGTCTTATGCCTACCCCATAACTTAACCATTCTCTTTACTGCTTTACAGAAAGGTATATCAACTTACACATCCACAAGAAATGTGTGAAAGGACCTTTTTCTGTATCTTCACCAGCTCTGGTTACTGAACTTTCAAAATCTTTGCCCATTTTCCAAGGAAAAGACTGCATTACGTTTAAATTTGAATTTCTTTGATGACTAGCTATTGCTTATTGGACTATAAATGTTTCTTCTGTGAATTATCCATCCTTTTATCCATTTTTCTGTCAGGGTTTAATGGTTTTCTAGTGGATTTAATGAGTATAATTTAGCTTAGCTTGACTTGCATTTGTTGCATGCCCCCTTATGTCAGGTTCTACACTGTAACTGTGGATCTCGCCTTTCCTTAGAGATAATGGTCTTCTTGATTTCCCTGCTCCTCAGACTCTACCCCTGTTGCCAAAATTATGCTGACATGAGAAATATCTATCCCTAACTGCAAATATTCAGTGTTTTTACCAAGAGCTGGAGGTTGACCATCCCAGCATTAAAAGGTGGTGGTTAGTAGCAGACTACATTCTATTAACTAATAATTTCTGACAACTAAAAGCAAAACTTAGGTGCTAATATTATCTAAGGTATTCTCAGTAACTCAGGAGATGGGGACAGACACCCAGTGGTTGAATGCTGAGAACTAATCTTTCTATGAAAACAGCTTAATCTGCCAAGGTGCTTTAGGTGTATTTGGTTTTGAGTAAGGGACATAGCTAGAGAAGCAGAAAGAACTATTACAACTATTACAGCTTTACCCCTGCTTCTAGACCAGCGTTATAGTACCCAAAACTCTGGCCTTAGGGCTCTTAGCCTACTCCTGAGCACATGGGTATCTCTTTCCAGGGTCCAGTTCCCAAGTGCAGGTAACACCACCTGTATTTGTATCCCTGTGCCTGAAGGGTAGCAAAGGTTTGCTATTTGCAAGGATGTGATTAGAATATATAATGTATGGGCTGAGGTTTCCATTCATATGCATGAGGCCCCCTTCCATGCAGGACAGAGCTGGGGAGTGGACAGATGAGGAAATGGTCACAGCCACCCAGGGGTGTGGGTTGATCTCTGTGTTGCCATGTTTAGGCTTGGGAGCTCAGACTCATCCAACAAATCTAAATTTGAAGATGGCCTTTGTCAAGATAAAAGGACAAAGTATGTTTTATTTAATAGTTAAATTGCTACATTAATTTTAAATATCCAAAGGATATGTGAGCACCACAATATTAGAACAAGGGCTGGCAAGAGAAGAGCGTGGAGTGGAAGTAGGCTTCAAATCAGAATGCACCTATAAAGGCAGGAAGCTAGACTGATCCTAAAGGCAATGAGGAACTACTGGAGGGTGCGATTCAGGGAAGGAACACAATCAGATGATTTGTGGAGATGACCAGGAGAGCAAATTGGGGTCCACTCAGAGGACTCGTGAGAGTAGAAGCAGAGAAACTACCTGCTTTGAGTCCTTGCTAAAGTAACTCCTCAACACAGTCTTCCTTGGGCCACCCTATTGGAAAAGTTTTCCTGAATAGCAGGCCCTTAAATCCTTTATATCCAAATCCTCATCTTAAGAAACATAGCCTAAAACAGTTATTCTTATTATTGTGTTATAAATAATAATGTAAATATGATATATTGTCACCCGCCTGTATCCATGGTGGTTTTGATCCTCACAGATGTGAAACCCACAGATACAGCAACTGTGTATTTCATACACACATGAAATTCTGAAGGAAACTTGATATATAGTCTAGAGGTTAAAAGAGAAACCTGGACTGGAAATTTGGGGCATCGTGGGAGTCACTCAGGTGGCACATAGTAGGTGTTCAATAACATTTGCTGAATGAATAAATCCATGAATGAATAAGTGGTAATTAATTGGCACAAAAGTGAAAGATCACCCAGCAGAAATGAGGAAGAGCAGAACCATCTTCTGAGTCAAGGGTAGAACTGGCAGGAATATCAATGTTTAAGAAATGAAAGGGCAAAGTACATGAACCCTAGGGAAAAGTACAAAGAGAGAGAGAACCAGGAGAGGAGTGAAGTCAAAGATATAAGGGAAGACAGGATTTCAAGAAGGCACCACAATGTTAAATGCTGCAGAGGTAGGTCATTATCTGATAACAGAACTATTGCATTAGCAACTAAGAAGTCACGTTCCCATGGATCAGGGTGGTTTCATTGGGTGCTGGGGCCAGAACTAATGTGGAGCAGGGAAAGTAGTCTTCCTTGTTGATCTCTGGAATGATGGGGAGGAAATGTCACCAAGGCTGTGTGGTGCACTCCCACTCCCTGACCTCATCTCCAGGTTCCAGAAATGGCCAGGGTCTGCACTGCACTTTTTGGCTCCTCCAGCCCCATAATGGCTCCCAGTCTGCCCTCCCCCGGGCCCTATGCTCCCAGATCTCTTCCCTTCTCACTCACAGTGCTCAGATGGTGGCAGTTGGAGAAAGCAGGAATATAACTAACAGGTAGCCCTCCTTTTCCTTCCTTAGGAGATTTGCCTTTTCAAAGATATTTATTAGCCCAAGCCAAAATTCTAGAGGCAGAATCTTGCATTTTGTATATTGAGGATGGCAGCATGAAAAGGTAACAGTATTGGAGCAGCAGCCTTTAAATCCACTCATCCCCATCTCCCATACCGCTGTTTGAGAAGACTGAGGCAGTCACTACTCCATCCCTCTGTCACCACCCACTCCACTAGCTTTCCAACTGAGCCTTAGGCCCCCATGGGGCCCCTTGGCCAGCTTCTCACCCTTTATGATAAATTACAGTCCCTTCAAACTGAGCTGTGATCTGTTTCATAGACTCTCCAGGGCTCTTGGGCCCAGAAGTCATAAACGTATATTGAATGACCAGATGATTGATCAGCTGTTTCTTGTACTCAGTTCTAGACCATTTACTCTTTTGTTCATTAAATGTCACGGGGTTGTTTCACTCAGTAAGCCTGTGCTAACTCAAAAAAAGAAAAAAGGATTTTCACCACTTTATGCCAATGCTTCTCAAACTTTAGTGACTTTATCACACAGGATGCTTGTTTAAAGATGCTGATTTCAGGGAAGACTTCCAGATATTCTGATGAAAGTCATTCTGGGATGAGGCCAGGGAGTCTTCCTGGTAATCCAAGGACAACATTTAGACTCTCTTAGGTGTGATATATAAGAGTTTAAAATAAAGACTCACTTTATCTAAATCAGACATTAGGATATGAATTAATAAACAGTAGGTAACACACATAATTGAATAACAGTGAAATAAGAATAACATTTGCAAGGTGAACTAATAGCTATACCATATAGGGCTGAAAATGTTAGCAAGTTTCTCTGTCCACAGCCTCATGCTCTCTCTAATGAAGTAACTGTTTACCAAAATAGGCTTGGAAGGATTTCTGCTATTGGAGTAAATGTTGGGTTCTCTTTGCAAAGACTGAGCTTCTCCTCTCTTGGCTTAAGGACAATGGCATGGTTAGCTTCCCTCCCCAATATTGCTAACTATGTTCAATTAGACACCTGCTAAAGATCTGCATTCCAGAGCTTCCCTCTCTACTTCTAAATTGCCATGAAATCACTATAGAGTTTCTACTTCATATCATACAACCGATCTTACAGCCTTATCTCAAACTCTGAGCAAGTCCTGGGTATCTCTCTAGGTGTCTTTTAGGTCTCAGGCCCATATCTTCTGCCCCAGAGTCAACTCTTTACCCACTGGGCTGTGAACTATGGGAGGGCTGGATCCAGGTCTAATAGATCTAGGTGTAGAGGGCTGTATGGAGGTTTATATTGCTTTCAGAGGAGAACCTAGTTATGAAAGTGCTTCATAAGTAATATGGTATTACATAAATATACCACATTATGTATTACTTCGTTAATCCAACAAATATTTATTGATCATTTACTTTGTGGCCAACCCTGTACTAGGTACCATAATTGTGAGCAAGACAGAAATATGAAGGTTACATTCTCTTCCTAGAGAATAAATGTAAATTATGAGAAGTCTGAAGAACTTAGGTGGCCAGGACAGGCCATTTAGGGAGATGACATTTAAGCAGAGACCTAAACTATGAGAATAGACTAGTTTAAAAAACATTGAGAGAATAACTAAGGAAAAGGAAACAGCCTAGGCAAAGGTCCCGAGGAGGCAAAGAACCTGTGTGCGGGCTGCTCCTCCACCTTGGAGGAAACAGGAGTTGTGGACTTCTGTAAGGAAGCATAATAGCAGCCATTTCTGGCTGGAGCTCTTGAGGGCCTCAAAATCTCAAGATGGAGAGACATATAAAGTGAGAGTCAAACTACTAAGACCTGAAGCAGCTGCTTTTGGTAAAAATGGGACACATTCAAACGTTAAAGATAAGAGATTACATTTACTGAGCATATAAAGCTTTCCATGTTAAACATCTTATATGCATTACTATATTTATTCCTCACATGATCCATCCCACCCTATAGTAAGAAAACTGAGGTTCAGGGAAGTTGCTTTAAGTTATCAGGAATGGCCAGGCAGCCAACTGTCAAAGATTTTACTCCAGATCCTTTACTAAGCCATGACAACTCTCGAACTAATAGGAAATTTCTCCCTTAAAGAAGCAATCATCCAGTAACCTGGCCTGGAGGCTCAGGGTTACCTATATGAGTACTAAATTCCCTAACTCAGGAATGAGGACCATCCTGCCCAAGGTGTCCACTGTGCTCTGGCAGCAGAGAGATGGCCTGACTCTTGTCTGCCCCAGATCCTGTGATTCCACCTGAGATTTATCCCATTTCTATGAATGTCTGGCAGATTCTCACTTGAAACAGCTGTTGGAATAAATATAACATCTATCCATCCAGATGGTTAGTGCGGGAGCAGAGATCTTCAATGAGCACCACCCAGGCAGGCCAGCCAAGGAGACAAGGCTTTCTGCTTACCTCCTTAGGGTATGTAGTTTAGTTGGCACCTGGTGTGGGGCCCAGGAAGGCCTAGTGCAGAGGTTCCCAACCTGTGGGTCATGACCCACAGGAACTGTATTAAAGGGCTGTGGCATTAGGAAGGTTGAGAACCACTAGCCTAGTGCTTGGGTTGTTATGGAGCAGAATTAACCTCCAAATCAGACGTACTCACTAAGGTGTTCAGGGAAAGTGACAAATTGAGCACTGAGGTAAGGAGCTAGACTGGTCACTGAGGAGTGAATGACAGAGAGGAAGGACAAAGCAAAGTAAGGGCCCTGACCCTGCCAACACAGCTCTGGTCCTACAGGATGAACAGTGAAGGTGGCTTAGAGGAATGGTCTGGGGAAGTCTTGCCATGGTCCCTGGACAGTCTTAAACACCTGTAGACTGTTTACCCCAAGCGGAAACAAAAAAAGGGAGGAAGGAAAAGTTGTCCAAACAAGTCATCCACTTCACACTTTCCTCTGTCTCCCTGAAATCAATTCATGAGCTGAGTTCTTTAGTTTATAATAGAGGAGAAAGAAAGCCTGGAGTTCTAAAGAGAACACTGGTCCCCTAACCCATCTAGGTGGGAGTTCTCCAGCAATTCTCAGACAGGGGGAGAGTCTTTGGCTAGAGGGTAGAGATTTTGCTCAAAGGCCTTTTCATTATACCTGATCAGTGTTAATCTGCTTTCCACCACCAGGCACTGCTATTCTAACAGCATTAGCAGCTCTCAGCTGCCCCAAGTCAGACCACAACCACTTCTCTAAACAACCAGAAATCAGCAGGTGTTAAAGAAAAGTGCTAAAGACACATTAGCACCTGCTTTAAGCTTTCTAATTGGTATCAACAGAAGTGGTGAAAAGAACATTAGGGGAGCAGCCCTCATAGAGAATTGAGCCACCTTCTGGGAATATGTAGTGAATGATGGTTTGCTCCCATAGACAGTTCTTAAACTTGTCTTTCACAAGAAGGAGGTCCCCTAGCTGGATTTCCAGAGGCAGGAGAGAGGCAGGAAGGTGCTCTTTGCCTGTCCTGTGCTCTTCCCACTCCATCAAGAGGAACTACCCACTATCCACTGACTTTCCGTCAAGATGTGATTTGGCCATCGAGGTCCCCTCAGGACCAATGTTAATCCATCCAGAACTGGTGAAAAACACCCTCCATCCTCTTTCCCAGGCCATCACTGTTCCAAAGAGTTGGTGTCTTTTTTACCCACCTAACAACGTATCTTTTGCCGCTATCCCTCTGACCCATGATTCCACGGCCAGTGGAGGCAGTGGGGAAGGTGGTGCAAAGGTCATGTTTTATTCTAAATCTATACTTCAATTCTTCTCCGTAATGTAAGGAGATTCTGATTAGTTGGTCTGGAGTTCTACTTAATAGTTTATGAAAGTTCCCTTTGGTGATTCTGATGTAGAGGTTGGTACAAAGTTGAGCACCATTAAATGGAAGGTGGAAGAGACTTGCATTTCCATTTCCAGGCCTTGTCACATCCCCTTTGCCAGAAGCAAACCCAACTCTTGCCTATCAGAGTCCCAAGAACACATTAACTGTAGATTTTTAAAGTCTGCTGCCTAATTCCACCCAAATAAGCCTGTTTAAAAAAATTCTCTGTAAATACACATCCCAGAAGCAAGGATGTGGGATGTGGCCATTTCTCTTTTTCTCCCCTAAACAGGGTGTAGTGAAGTGTTAAACAGCCAGATTCAGACTCTGAGGTTACGCTTAGCATTCTCCATATATGGCCATAATATAACAGGTCCAGAGGCCTAAAAACACACAGCAGGATCTCTGCATCCACATACCAACTTGTTTTCAATGCTGTTCTTAAACAAAACATTTTCTAAAAATCAAGTTTGCTCAGAAAGAACAAAGACTTGCCATCCCACAAATAGCTGAAAGAGCATGCCAAAGAGAGTTCCAGGAAAGGCATGGGTGACATAAGTTTGGGTGAATGCACACAGCCTTTCAAAGGCTGCAGATAGAGGGGCTAGCCTGGGTCAGCTGCACAAATCCTGATGTATCTGTCAATCAGCAAGGTCATCTTATAGCTTCATAGGCTCTGAAACACAACTTCAGCCACCAAAGGAAGAGGCCCACTTGCTGAATCAGAGTAGCTTAGGGATAGAGCTAAGATCTAGAAACTCTAGGACTACAGCCATTACTCCTAGAAGTCCAGGCTTGCCAGTCAGAAGATGGCAGTGGGGTGGGTTTGAGTGGAGATAGGATGGAAACTAACATAATATTTCAGGATAGTAGCCTCCTGCCCTATTTCTCACCCTACCACACAACTGCCCAGTCCTTCCTCCTGGGCCATTCAGAGCATGAAGGAGAAATGAAATAGAAACTACAACAGCAGAGGGAAAAAACAAACTGGAAATCCAAATCCACAACCTCTCCACACTTGCCCTCCCACCTTCCTGAGCCCTCCTTCAACAAACCGCAAAGGCCACTCTCCTCTAGCCTTCTCCATTTGTTCCTTTTCCCCCCGACAGTTGAGCTACAAAGAAAACAATTCATTTTATAACTTAAGACATGCCATTATAATCACTGCACATTCATCTGTGAGTAGCAGACCAGTGACAGAATCTACATTGTGAAGACTGTGACCTGTGTGAGTACAATGCCTCAGCCCACCCCACCATAAGACACAGAGAGCAAGAGAACTGATAGGACCGAAGGAGGTGGCAATGGTGGCATGTATGCTGCCCCAACTCAGGTGCTGCCTCATCTCTGGCCAGGAGATACAGCAGCCATGCTCCGCGCTCAACTTATCCTGTTGCCACCACCACTCCTTCTCACTCTCTTGCCACAGCTCGGCCCTCTCCCAGGAACCCCCACTCTCCAGCTGGGCTCTGGGTTCCTCAAAGGGCAGGTGGAATCCTCATTAATAAACCACACGCTTCCTCCAGGAAACAGCCCTTGGTGGGTGGGTCGGTGCACACCCCCTCTCTTCCCTTCCTCCTCCCTCTCCTTTAGTAGCAGTCTCTTTGTAAGAAAGCCCAGTGCTCTTTGCCTGTAGCACACAATGACACAGCCATCCCCACCAACACTACATTTCATACAAACCCACCCTCTGGGCTATACCCACTCGCTTTACAAACCAGTGCAGTGGCTCCAGCGCCAGCAGGGCAGGCAGCCCTCAGCCTACAGCCAGCTTCCCTTCCCTGTGACACATCTCTATGCTCTGGCAGGGGGAACTGATGAAGTGCCCATGGTTCACATGGAAGAAAAACCCTGTGATGTCTTAGGCACTAGTGGGAACCAGAGAACAGTAAGTCACATCAAAAAGAGTTAGTGGAGGACCCCAGGAGGTTTGTGTGGGATTTGAAGTGGAACAGGAAGGGCCAGCACCAAGGGTTCTAGGTCTTTGCTCCAAACTAGAATAAACTAGGCTGCTCCACCATAGCTGGCTCAGAGGCCCTGAAAGCTCACATGCTGGTAAAAGAATCCCTTCACTCATGATGCCAGGAAGCCCTCGCCCCTGTGCATGCTGCTTTGGGATCCCTACTGTCCCATAGACTTTGTACCTGTCCCAAGAAAGTGCACAGTTGCAGCAAGCCCAGGATTGACACCCTGGCACTAGCAAGACCACCAGACAGCGGGGTGGCCCTGAGTACATCACCATACTCCTCTGGACAGCACTCCAAACTTTTAAAAGGAAGGGGTCAGCCTGGCTGACCTCTATAACACCTTTCTGCCTTAAGCTCCAGGATTCTAATCCAGCTACTTCTTTATAATCCAGGTAACATTTTCATCTCAAATAAATTATTTCTGATTAAGTCCATTTAATTCAGTGGTTCTCAACCTTCCTAATGCTGCAACCCTTTAATAGTTTCTTATGTTGTGGTGACCCTCAACCATAAAGTTATTTTCATTGCTACTTCATAACTGTAATTTTGCTACTGTTATGAATCATAATGCAAATATCTGATATGCAGGATGTATTTAGGCAACCCCTGTGAAAGGGTTGTTCAACCCCCAAAGAGATCGCAACCCACAGGTTGAGAACAGCTAATTTGACTGGTATGCTCTCTTGACTACTGCCTTGGAAACTAAGTTTTCATCTTTTCCCATGGATCCTAGAACCTCAACCAAACCATAAGCCTTCTTGAGGGCAAGAACTAGGTCTTTCCTGTGGCCTCCTCCCCTGTAAGTCTGCAAGTTCAGCCAAAAGATCACTTTACTAGTCTCTCTGAGTTGGTATGTGTGAGAACTAAACAATTATCCTGTGTATCCACAGAATTAAATCTGGACTGATTTGCAGTCACCCTGATGGAGCATTCCATCACAGCCCAAGCTGCATGAGGGTGAGGAATGGTCTTGCCTTCCTCCAAGTCCAAAACAGGGAGTTTCTCTTCAGCAAATAAGGCTGAAGCCTGAATTTCCTGCGAAAGAAAACACCCTACAGTCTGGTCTGGATTGAGGACATTCTCTTCCTGTTTGGGGACCTAGGGTAAAGCCTGTCACAGCACCAGGTTCAGGCCTTGTCTCAGGCACCAGGCCAAAACCTGGCACATGAATTACCAATTATGGGAACAGATAAAATTCCAGCTCAGAAAAAACAGTCTGAGATGAGGGAGAGAGAAATATACTGATTTTGAGAATTTTTAAGTAATTCTCAAAACAAAGGCTGGTCCTCATTTGACCTAGAACAAATGACGAGTAGGAAGGGAGGGAGGCAGGAGGGAGATTCTGAAAAAAAAAAAAAAAGAAAGAGAGACCAGGCCCGTCAGGACACACGTTTGGATTACGTCAGTAAATTATCCGGAAAAACATTTGTCCTCACTGAGTCACTATGGATGATAAAGTACTCCTGTCTGGGTTCCGGGAGAAATGGGGCTGGCTGTCATACTCGCTCAATTTAGAAACAGAAATACACCTCCTTGGTGAGACAGAGTCCACCCCTGGTTCCCTCACTGGCATCTGCATGCTTCATCCTCTAGCAAAGGGCTCTGTATCCCTCTCTGCCACAGAGCCAGTTCACTCACCCCTGACCTGGGCAAGCCCCATACAAAGCAAAGAGAACACCCTGAAGGAGACCTCAGTTTGGCTTCAGGAACTTCATGTCTGAGAGACCCTGGCACTGGTCCTGAGGCATCTGGGAAGTAGAAGTAAAGCTCTGCCTTTTTCCCCTGGGAGCTCCTAGTCCAGCTGCATTCAGCCAACTTGCAGGTGGCTCTCTGCACGAGTGGGCATATGAATAAGACCTACCATCCAGCCCCTCAAGAGGTTTACCCTCTATCAGAGAGAAAGCTCTGTGGACAGTCTGATCTTGAGGAAGTGATGGCACCCATCCCTACTCTATAATGAAATTTCTAGACTCAAAAATCTTCAAATTTTGTTAAACTAATTTGTTCTGCTTAGGTAATGATGGACTCTTAAAAAAGAAATCCTGAGGAAATCTTCATCTAAAGCAATCCAAGAAGAGATGGGATGGGGAGAGAGCAGTGAGGGGGACCTCCTGCTTTCAGTAAAAGTGACTGTGCCAGATTGGTATGGACATTTTCTACAACCGGTAAGCTTATTCACCAGAGTTATACTTTTAGCAACAAAAGCCCTAGGGGATGATGTTTTTCTTGTTCTCATCTTCCATGTTCAGGGAAAGAAAATAGTGTCTGAAAGAGAAGGCTTGAAAAGACAAACTATCTTCAGTGTTTTATATTCAATGTCTGTGGCTGATGAAAATGGCGACAGAAGCAGTGGGAGTTCTAAGAGACAAGAATGCTTGGGTCACTGGACTTCAGATCTTACCTAGGACTGAAGATGAACCAATAGGAAGGGCTGTTTTTGTTTCTGTTTTAATTTTTAAAAAGATTTATTTTTATGAGAGTTAAGAATTATAGAAACACTTCATTATTTAGCTATTTATTTTTTTCTCAAAATTAGCATCTTTATAAAATTCCCAATTTCAGCTGGCAATTATCGCACACATAAAGTTTTCATAAACACTATTTTCTTTAACTTTTACTATAGTTCTCTGAGAAAGATTGTATTAAACCCATTTTGTAGTTTAAGAAAAATAATTGTTGATCATGGATTACTTAAATTTCAGTGTTTCAACAGAATTTTAAAGTGTAAGCCTAGATAATACAAGATTTAATAAGGAGAAAACAGAATATTAATTACTATTTGCAGACTGACAAAACCCACCTTCTTAGGCAGCTGAACTTAGATGCTCTACCACTTGGTGGCAGCATACCTAAATTGCCAAAAATGTATATAATAAAGGCATTGTCTCTACAAAACTTAAGATTCATAATATGAAGTATCAATATCTAATACATGCCTGAAAACATGCATAACTCCCAACACTGGAGAAGGGCATATAAAAAGATCTAATCAATGACAGGTGAAAATTATTATTCAACGGGGAAGAGAGAAACATCCTCAAATCTAGAACCTACCAAGAAAACACCCATTTTTTCTCCTCAATACAAGGCTGTCTCTCTAGCATCTATATTCAGGTTACTCCCTTATTTCCAATATTCCAACCAAATGAATCCCAGCTGAATTTATATCATCCTGATTACCCAGCATGAACTCCAGAAAAATCTGAACACATCAGATCTTATTTCACCTGACATACTGAAGTTGACCTAATCAAGGTGACACCAAACACTTCAGCTTTCAAATCAGCCTGCTCTTGATGAGCCACAGACTCCAGTAGTCTAAAATGGAAATTAAATGACCACACCTAAGCTATAGAGTAATTCTTTTCAACCCTTTTTATTTCTTTTTTTTTTTTTTTTTGAGACGGAGCCTCAAGCTATCCCCCTGGGTAGAGTGCCATGGCATCACAGCTCATAGCAACCTCCAACTCCTGGGCTCAAGCAAGTCTCCTGCCTCCGCCTCCCAAGTAGCTGGGACCA
>CAUYQV010040703.1:0-21332 GCA_963574575.1 Galagoides demidoff
AGAAGGAGATCAAAGGTATCCAGATGGGGACATAGAAAGTCAAATTTTTCTTTTTGTTGATGATATTATCTCACGGGACTCAACCATGAGAATCTTGGATGTGATCAAGAATTACAATAATGTCTTGGGATATAAAATCAATGCCCATAAATCAGTAGTCTTCATATACATCAACAACAGTCAAGCTGAGAATCAAATCATAGACACAAAGAAAATTAAATACCTCGTAATATACCTTAAAAAGGATGTGAAGTTCTCTACAGAGAGAACGATGAAACACTGAGAAAAGAAATAACAGAAGGCATTAACAAATGGAAAAACACACCATGAAAATGGCTGGGAAGAATCAACATTGTTAAAATATCCATATTACTCATGTGATCAGCAGATTTAATGCAATCTCTATTAAATTACCAACATCATACTTTGAAGAATTTGAAAAAATAGTTCTTTATTTCATATGGAACAGAAAAAAACCCAAATGGCCAAGATAATTCTAAAAAATAAAAAGAAATCTGCAGGTATCATGTTACTAGACTTCAGGTTATATTACAAGTCTGTAGTAATCAAAACAGCTTGGTACTGGTGCAAAAATGGAGACAGACCTATGGGACAGAATAGAGAACCTACAGATGAAACCCACTGCATCTGATCTTTGATAAACCAAACAAAAGCATACACTGAAGAAAAGAATCACTATTTAATAAATGGTGCTGGGAAAACTGGTTAGCCACATGTAAAAGACTAAAACTGGACCCATATCTCTTATCACTTAAAAAAATTGACTTCCTTTGGACCAAAGATTTAAATCTAAGACACAAAATAATAAAAACTTATGAAAAAATGTGGGAAAATTTTTCATTACATTAGCCTAGGACAAGATTTTATGAAGAAGACCCTACTGGCAATTGCAACAACACAAATGAATAATTGTGACCTGATCAAGCTAAAAAGCTTCTGTTCTAAGGGGACAGCAACTAAAGCAAACAAACAACCTTCAGAAAGGGAGAAGATATTCATATGCTACAAACTTTACAAAGGCCTAATAACTAGAATCTACAAAGAACTCAAACTCATCAACAAGAAAAGAGCAAATAATCCCATCAATCACTGGGTAAGGGACATAAACAGAATATTCCCCAAGAAGACATACAAAAGGCCAACAAACACATGAAAAAATGTTGATCATCCCTAATCAACGGACAAGTGTAAACAACATAACCTAACTGTACCCTTATATTAATCTGAAATAAAAAAATAAAGTATTGCTACCCTAGTATGTATTTTCTTAACACCAAAACACTAAAATTTAAACCAAAGAAGAAAGGTTAAATAAAAACAGACTTTAGTTTCAACGAGTAAAGTTGTCACATAAAAATCATAAGGAAAATTAGCTACTCTTTTTATTAAAGAAAGTTCAAGAGCTATGTCATGTATTCAAAGTCAACTCAAGCAAATAAATTAATCACTCAGATTTTACCAGGTTCTGCCTTAGAACAACAAAATAGGAGCCAATAAGATGAGGTCCTCTTGCCCATCTGGTCGAAACATGAAACAGTCAATATAAATTAATGCAGGGATTAGAAAGTAGAGTTAGAAATGCCTGATCATTACATAGATCAGTAAGCTTCTATTATGTACAATAGTGATATAGATTATAATCCTAACCATGTTCAATTTCCTATGAAATAGTACCTTAGATTTCAAAAGAAAACCTAGCTGATATGAGGACAATTGAACAGTGTATCATTCAAGGTCTATAAGTAAACACCACTTTTTTTTTGCAGTTTTTGGCTGGGGCTGGGTTTGAATCCACTACCTCTGGCATATGGGACCAGCGCCCTACCCTTTTGAGCCACAGGGACTGCCTGTAAACACCATTTTTTTTCACACTTAAAGGTAAGTACATTAGGCAGAATCCTATCTGCTTATGATCATGAAACCTGTACTCTGTGACCACTGTAAACTTTTATGATTAGTTTTTAGCTTCAATAAATACATAGGACTCTAGCTATTCATGCTTCTCTTCTTTATCTACAGTTACAGACTGAAAACAGGGAACAGTCTCAGATAATACATTTTTTCACCCAAACTTAACTGCCACTTACTAGTCTCATTATCTTGGGCAAGTTTATGGAACTATTTGTGTCCCTATTTTCTTAGTCTGTAACTAGAAATAGTAATTCCTTTCAGTCACACTATTAAAACTAAACCTACAAATATTTGTCAAGTACTTATGCTAGGATTTGTCTCCACCAATATTCTTGTTGCAATGGGGCCTAGGGGAAGCTGACTGGTTCAGGAGGGTGGATCAGACATGAATGGCTTGGAGCCCTTCTTTTCATAGTGAGTCTGCTCTCTGATAATACTGCATTAGTTACCTCAAGTGTTGGGACTCCCCTGAGGGTTTTCCTCTTTGCATGTGGCTACTTTCCCTTTGACTTTCCATCATTTTGTGACACAGAATGAAAGCTGTCACCAGCTGATGATGACACCACACCCCTTGAACTTCTCAGCCTACAGAATCCTGAGCTAAATCTCTTTTCTTTAAAAAGGGTATCCATCAAGTTTGTGTGTGATTTATGGATACTCTGTATATTACCTAGCCCCCAGTATTCTGTTATAGCAATACAAAACAGATAGAAGACACTTAACAGTAGTGTTTAGCACCTAGAGTGCCATCAACAAATGTGTTACGCTTCAAACCTATGTCCACACACAACTTTGCGTATGTGCTTATATATAAATTAACAAAGACACTAAACCTCAGGGGGACTCCAGACATCTTTCACACCTCATGGAACATGCAGCGATGTCCATATTAAAGCCAATTTTCAGAGATTATTAAACTTTTGTACTAAACAACACTAGGCACTAGGTTTTTCTGAGTAGGAAATCTGTGAACTTCAGTAGGCTCTTAAACATCTGTGTGACTGATTCAAAGAAGCTGGTTGAAAGGGAAAAAAAAGCTTTCAATAAGCAGTATTAGAAGAATAGTCTGGAATGAATTAAAAGGAGATGGAACACCAATTATAACTACACCAAGAGACTTTATGTCTAAAAAAATATTATTTGTTTCATAGCACTGCAATAAACTTCCACTTGTATACTAGACTAAAGCATTAAACAAATAAATAAATGGGGAATGGAATAAAGAAAGATTTAAGAAAGATGTAAGCTCAGCTATGGAAAAATAACAAATTTATTATATAAACTGGTAACATCAGTGGCAAGACCAATGTTCAAGAATATAAACATAAAAAACTTCTATAAAGTGAAATGTATTTTTTTCTTGCAGTTTTGGGCCGGGCCGGGCTCTGGTATATGGGGCCAGTGCTGTACTCCTTGAGCCACAAGCGCTCACCAATATGAAATGTATTTTTAAAAATAAAATATCCAAATATAGGAAAGTAAACAAATAATGAACTCATAAAAGCCACACGAGAAAAATAAAACTATGCAGCCAATAAATTATTCTATTTTAATCAAAGATGATGAATGTTTACCCAAAGTTGAATAAAAAGTGGTAAATCATTACATTAAAAAAATAGACATCTATACTAGCAATACTATATGCAAATCAAGACAATATTTAGGTCCTGTTAATATTAGTGGCAAAAGAAAATTGGATTATGACCGGTCATGGTGGCTCATGCCTGTAATCCTAGCATTTTAGGAGGCAGAGCTGGGAGGACTGCTTGAGGTCAGGAGTAGTTCTCTACAAAAAATAGAGAAATTAGCCAGTCATGGTACTGCATTCCTAATGCTAGCCACTCAGGAGGCTTGAGTGCAGGAGTTTAAGGTTACACTGAGCTATGATGGTGTTACTGCACTCTAGCCCCAGGAAACAGAAAAAGATTCTGTCTCAAAAATAAATAAATAAATAAAAGAAGGAAGGGAGGGAGGGAGGGAGGGAAGGAAGGAAGGAGGCAGGCAGGCAGGCAGGCAGGCAGGCAGAAGTAAACTAGATTATAAGAAATTTTAAAAATTTATGTGGTGTGACATAAAAATTAGCTTATACCCTATAACCTATTAACCTACTTTAGGAATAGCTCTTTATTTTCTTCTTTTTGTTGTTATCACTAAAATATTTTATGAAATATGCAATTTTAACACAAAAAGAAATTAACATGCAGTTACATTTAAACTAAAACTGAGACTAGTTATTGCTACCAGACCTGTCCTATAACAAAAACTGAAGGAAATCCTCCAGGCTAATATGAAAGGACACTAGATAATAACTCAAATGCACATGACGAAATAAAGGTCATCAATCAGTAAAGGTTAACTACTTAGGTACAAAAATTATTTAAAAGGTATTAATATATTTTTGTTGATCTCCTTTTCTCCTATTTCATTTAAAAACAACTTTCACAAAATCACATTGCAAAAGATTTAGGGATACAAGTGTTTTTTGATTACACAGATAAATTTGGACAGCAATGATGTCTGGGTTTTTAGAGTGAACATTGTATGAGATATAGTCTACAACAAATAATTCTAAATAGGAAAAAAGTGCATGTTTAATGCTATAAGAAAATTAAAATCTAGAACAAAGGAATGAATGGGAAATAGCATATTAACATAATGGAATATGTATGTATAAAATGTAAAGTGTAGTAATTCAAGAAAAGTATGGAAATTCTGAACTTTTGTTGCCATCCAAAATGTACCCTCTCCTCCCTAAATGGTGGTGGTGGTGTCAGGGGGCAACGTATGGTTTTAAGGCACTGGGTAACAGGTAACCAAGTACAATGATCCCTGAAGGACAGGAAACAAGCATGCCTTTGCACCTTTCTAAGCTTATTGCCTTGTAAGAACTTCTAGTGAGAACGGACAAGGCCTGGGAAGACAAAGTGGCTAGAGTTCATGAGAGATCTGCAAAGGAGCCTCTCTTGAGCACAGGACTGATCAGCCCATGAATATGCACAAATCAATCAACCAAGGGCAAAAGCCATCAGAAAGAACTGGAACAAAGGGTATCAATACCTATGTAGTATATATGATCCAACCATTGCATTCCAGAGCATTTACCCAAGAGACAAGAAAAAATTTGTCCATGCAGTACTTATACACAAATGTGCACAGCATCACTATCTGTATATAGCTAAAAAATGAAAAATGTAAAAAGTCCAAATGACTACGAACAGGTAAATGGATAAACAAACCATGATGCATCCATACAAAGGAATACTACTCAGTAATAAAAAGAAATGAATATTGATACACACTACAACATGGATACATTTCTAAACTATAATGCTGAAAGAAAACAGATTAAAATAATATATACTGTATGATTCTATTTATATAAGACTGGCAAATGCAGAATAATCTATAGTAACAGAAAGCAAACCAATGGGTGGGTATATAGCAGGGGCAGAAGGGAAAGAATACAAAAAGATGTAAGAAAATTTCGTGGGGATAAAGAATATGTTCACTACCTTATTTTCAGTGATGGTTTCATAGTTATATTCATTTCTCAACATTTACTAAATTGTATACTTTAAACATGTGTGGTTTTCTTGCATATCAATTAAATCCCAATAAAGCTGTTCTTAAAAAGGGGTGGTATGTGAATAGTTTTAATATCAGATTTCATTGAAATGTGTACATATTGGCCACAATTGTCAGAAGTTTATAGCCATCTATATAAAGTTTAAGGTCTTTGGAGTTTTGCTTCATTACCTTTTTTGTTTTTTAATTTTGACACCCACAGAGTTAATTAAATCTAAGGGGCCATTCTTATCCACTAGAAACAGGAGCTGGAAGAGAGTTTGGCCATGATCACATGAAAAGACATTTTTATATGTGTACAGTAATGCCCTGGGCCTTTGAATTCACTCACTACTCACTCACTGACTCATTCAGAGCAACTTCTAGTCCTGCATGCTCTACTCATGGTAAGTGCCCTATAAAGGTGTACCACTCTTTATCTTTCATAATGTATTTTAAATACAGAATATAAAGTGCATATACATGCAATAAATGTAAATAAAATGTATACAACCCGTACAATACAAAATAAGATGCAGACAGTGCCTAAGCTGTGTACCTCTTTTCTACATTTATCATCACTGCCATGTAAAATCTCACCAGCACAAAACTGAGAAAACATACTTAGAACAACAAGATGCATGGAAAACAGGCCCTTAGGAAGAGAGGCAAACAGAGAACAATGTCTAGAAATTAGCCCATTAACAATTTCCAGAAACACCAGTTCTTCTGTGATCAATAGAAACATTCAAAGCAACATTCCGGAAACCCAATGAACACCTTTGACACAAGTGAGAGCAACCACATTTTTAAGTGACCACTTAAAAATCTTGTGTGATTTGTTATGTGTTTGCTATTGTTCTTGTTATAAAAAGTTAAGTTATTCTTAATCACAACATGTAAACTTTTATAAAAGGGGAGAATTGGTTTACAAGGGCTGTCACAACAAATTACCACCACCAGGGTGGCTAAGTCAGAAATTCAAGTGTCGACAGGGCCATGTTCCCTCTAAAGCAGCAGTTCTCAACCTGTGAGTTGCGACCCACAGAAATTGCATTAAAGGGCCGCACGGCACTAGAAGGGTGAGAACCACTGCTCTAAAGGCTTTAAGGAAGAATCCTTCCTTGTCTCTCCTAGCTTCTTGTGGTTGCTGGCAATCCTTGCATTCCTTAGCTTGCAGCCAGATCATTCCAATTTTTGCTTCCATCATCACATGACTCTTTCCTCTGTATACCTATGGGTCCTTACGTATTCTTTAGACACCAAATTGGATTTAGGGCCTAGTCTTAGCCAGTGTGACCTTATCTGAATGTGATAACAACTGGAAAGACTCTATAATACAGAAAAGTTGTGATATAATGGCAATTATGTGTGTATCTAAACATGTCTAAACCTACACAGTAAAAATACAGTATAAAGATAAGAAATGGAACACCTGTATAAGGCATTTACCATGAACAGAACTTGCAGGACTGGAAGTTGCTCTGGGTGAGTCAGTGAGAGAATGGTCAGTGAATGTGAAGCCTAAGACATTTTACTTACATCACTATAGACTTTATGAAAACTGTACACTTAGGCTGTGCTAAATTTATTCTAAAAAAAAATTCTTTAATAATCAATTACTGTAACTTTTTAACTTTACAAACTCAATTTTTAAAAATTTTGACTCTTTTGTAACACTTAGCTTAAAATACAAACACACTATACAGCTATACAAAAATATTTTGTCTTTATATCCTTATTTTATAAGCTTTTTTCTTTTTTTTTCATATTAATTATTTACTTTGTATGCTTTTTGGTTTAAAACTAAGAAACAAACACATATATTAGTCCAGGCCTACACAGGGTCAGGATCATCAATCAATTATCACCATCTTCCATACCCACGTCTTCAGTGGCAATAACACATATGGAGCTGTGGACTTCTTCTAGACTACTTCCTCAAGAATCTGGGGTGTTCTACAGTTAACTGTTTTTATATTAAGTAGATAGAGTACATTTTAAAATAATAAAGTATAGGGTGGCACCTGTGGCCAAGAGTAGGGCGCCAACCCCATATACGAGAGGTGGCAGGTTCAAACCTGGCCCTGGCCAAAAACTGCAATAAATGAATAAATAAATAAATAAATAAATACATAAATTAAAAATAAAATAAAATAATATAGTATATTAAATATATAAACCAATGAATAGTTGCTTACTAGATTATAGGACCAGCAGTGCAGTAGGTCTGAATACACAAGCATCATCCTAAACACATAAGTAATGCACTGTTCTATGACATTACAAAGGCTGTAATAATGTCAGTAGGCAATAGGAATTTTCTGCTCCATTATAATATTATGGGAGCACCAACGTGTATGTGTATATATGGCCAAAATGTTATATGGCCCATAACTGTATTTCCAAATAATGTCACATTCTCAGAATTTTAACATATCTTAGGGGTGGGGCACACAGTTCAGCCCATAGCACATTCTCTTCCAGGAGGAAATAATGAGGAAGAATTAATGCAGCAAGAAATATCTTCACTTCTAAATACTTGGCGGAAGTCATTCCACATCGAATCAAGAAACCTCAAAATTGCTGACAAAATGCAAAAATTGGTTTCCTTTTTGTTTTTTTTCTATATATTTGCAATAATCACCCCAACTGCTATTCTTCTCATTAATAATTTTCATTCTCAAACATACTGTTTGAACCTTGGGAGGTAGAAAAAAAAAATACAGCTTGTTTAAGTCAGACGTGAATTGCTTCTACAGGGGTATTAGTCCTGTCCTTTCAAAGCATTGTTTATTAAGAGTATTTAATAATTTTTATAAACATATAATGTTTGTATGGTATAAACTTATTTATACATTCAGAAAACACTACTGTTAGAATGTACTCTAGTTTAGGGCTGTGGCTTCTCATTCAGTCTCTAGGCCAGTGTTTTTAAGCTTTTTTATCTCACAGTACACTTGAACCTATAAACTTCCATGGCACACTTAAATTATGTTGATCAAAAAACAGAGTAAAAAAAAAAATAGAATATACTTACTGTGCTTTGAACAACTTCTGCAAATAATTTAATTAATGATCTTTAAACGTTATTGCATCACACCAGTTGAAAATTACTGGTCTAGAATGTGCTAATCAAATAAAGTTAGCAATATAGAAAATAAAAAGTGCTCATTCTCTAGATTTCCAAGCGGAAAACAAAATAAGTTTTGTTATTAAATAGTGAAATAGGGCTGGGCATGGTGGCTCTCACCTGTAATCCTAGTATGTTAGGAGAACGAGGCAGGAGGATTGCTTGTACTCAGGAGTTCTAGGCCAGCCTGAGCAAGGAGGAGACCTCCATCTCTACTAAAAATAAGAATAACAAAAAAAAAAAAAAAGAGCCGGCTGGCTGAGGCAGGAGGATTGCTTGAGCCCAGGACTTTGAGGGTCCAGTGAGCTGTAACGACACCACTGCACTCTACCTGAAATACAGAGTGAAACTCTATCTTAAAAAACAATTAAAAAATAAAAGGGTGGGGGGTCATTGTATATGGAACACCTCTTGGGGACAGGACACAATTAATTATAAGAGGGAATTGACCTAACAAATGCAATCAGTGTAATCTAATTCTTTGTACCCTCAGATGAACCCCAAACAAAAAAAAGACAAGAAAAAAAAGGATGGGGGGTGAAATATACCTATTGACTGACTTTAAATAGTGATCTCTACTATATGAATATGGAAGAAAATGAAGACAGAGTTATATTAATTATCTGAGATTCAAATAAATTTAGAGATTGACAATTTGGTGACAGATGACTGAGGGTTCACTCTGCTCCCAAAGCAAATGTATCAAACAAATGTCTCTGGTTCATTCAATTTGTTTGCAAGAGAGTAGTTGGTGATATTTAATATATTCTTTTGTAATTAAAACAGGGGGGGGGAAAGTCCCATAAACTATACTTCATAATTTGTTTACCTGTAGGCAGGCATGTAAACAAGCATCAGAAGGGCCCTCTAACATTCTGCATTGTGGTGGCGCAGATGAGAAACCAGAGAAATATTTTAAAAATAATTTCTGATAATGAGCAAAATATGGTTACGTTTCAGGAGTAGATATAGATTTGGCACAAACATACACCAAATCTAATACAGTCTATTTCTTCCATACCTAAAAACTACCATAGATGAGTAGGGGAACTAAACACATACATTATACCTGATTTTTAAAAAAGATAATAAAGCAACATCTCTCTAAAACTAAAGGCACATACCATTATCAACAGTAAAGGTTCTATTAGCCTAGGAATATATTCTCAAAGAATAGGTGAGGAAATACTAAACTTTTGTTTACCGAAAAAGAGCCATTCATCTGAGGTACTTAAACCTAATTTTGACTAGACAGAAAAGACATACTCTCGGGGTCTCTTCTAAGTCTCTAAGACTCAAGGACATAGTGATTGCTCCTTATCTTGATGAATATAAACAGCTCCAGGCAGCGCTTGTGGCTGAAAAGAGTAAGGCGCTGGCCCCATATGTCGGAGGTGGCCGGTTCAAATCCAGCCCCGGCCAAAAAAAAAAAAAAAAAAAAAAAAAAAACAGCATTAGCTCTAAATGAGTATTCACTGACGTATGTTCTGCATGCCCCTCCTCCAATGCCCCTTGCATAAGGTGACCAGATGTCCCGCTTTTGGTGGTACAATCCTGATTTTTAACAATTTGTCCCATGTCCTGTGGCATTTTTAAAAAGTCTAATTTTTGGAAAGAATGAACAACAAGCTAGGGAACAGGGGAGAACAGGAAGGGAATATATGATTTTTCAGCTGCCATGTGGCTATTTCACCAGGATATGAGTTTTATATTATTTTTGTTAATTTTATAATGTTAAACTTTAATTATAACAAGTAATTATTGAGAACTGCTTATCAAAGTTTGCATTGTTGTCAGGCCCTGCCCTCCCCCCCTCTTCAATGGTGTCCCGCTTTACCAATGTTAAAATCTGGTTACCTTACCCTTGCATCGATGATATGAGAAGACTATGCTTCCAATGCATTTGAATCAGCATCTTTTCCATCACCCCAAACATTCAAATACCACATAAACTCTGAAGTGTTACATACATTATCTGATAGGTACAAAAGTACCAGTCATGACTAGTGAATAACATACATCTTTTTAAATAGATGGGAGGGCCAGAAGCAGTAAGTTCAGGTGCTCCAAATATGTTGAGGAATCTACCAAATCAATAGAAATACAGATGAAAGTAGGGGTTAAAACCAAATAACGATGCGTAACAGAGCCATCACATTGAATTAAACCTGTCTCCAAAACCCTAAAAATCTAAGGCTCCATTTTCTATAAGACACACTATCAAATTTAAGATTCCACTTATTTTAAAAAGCACTATTTTGTTATATGCCATCAATTTTGACTGCAAGTTTCACCATGAATTCAGAGATGTTGTGAGGGGGGGTCTATTTTTAAAAACTAAAGAAATGTGGGATTTCTCCAGTAAAGACATAAAAGGCAGGATATACAAAGCTTTTTTTTCACCTGTCATAGTTGAAAAATGTTATTAACAAAAACTACCTTACAGTTAAACTCACTCTTTAAGTTCATTTGTGATGTTTTATATTAAGTACAATTAATCTACCTGCAAGTGGACCTCATGAGTTAATAATAGTGTACTGTGCCATCCATTTGGAAAAATAGGAATGCAGAAGGCATCTAACTAACTTACCACTTGGCCATTCAAGTTACTTACACCAGTCTAGGGAAACTTAAAAAACTTAAATTTGATCCCTTGAAAAACCAATGGTATATATACGCCAAGAATTAGCCTGTGGCCCCCAAGCTGATCATTTCCTTTGCATTAACTTGGGGTGAATAATGATGAGAAGGCAATTGGTACAGACACACACAGCCCCCAGCTCTGCTTGATGTATGATCCTGTGACAACATGATTAGCTAGAACCATTTCTCCTACACCAAAATACTGAGTCCAGATGTCATTCTGGTGCCTGGAAAAGATGCTACACAGTGACAGCTGTTTGATGCTTCCATGCTGAATAGTTGAATTCCGACCAGACACATCCTTTACCAATTTGAGATAATCAGTGCACTCATAAAGAAAATATTGGTGCCTCCCCCACCAAAAAAAACTTTGGTCACCAAAATTTAAAATTAGACTCTCTTGCTTTTTAGTCTACCTTAATCATGGTAAATAAGGGGCACTTTCGCAGAAAGATGATAAAGGACTACTCTATTTTATGTAATTAAGCAGTAAGCATATAGAAGCAATTAGTGTATAGCGTGAAATAGCAATAAGCATTCAGCACAACACAAATTACTCAACACATTCATTCCACCAGTTTTTTAATTGAAAGAACTAGTGACCTAGATAAAGCACTGAAGTGAAAATCAAGAGAATTTTAAAAGTAAGATGTAGTAGTGACAAGAGAATTTAAAAAGTAAGATGCAGTAACGGGCTTGGCACCTGTGGCTCAATCAGCTAAGGCGCCAGCCATGTACACCTAGGGTGGCAGGTTTGAATCCCCAACCCAGGCCCGCCAAACAACAATGATGGCTGCAACCAAAAACAAACAACAAAAAAAAACGGTCGGGCGTTGTGGCGGGCGCCTGTGGTCCCAGCTACTTGGGAGGCGGAGGCAGGAGACTCGCTTGAGCCCAGGAGTTGGAGGTTGCCATGAGCTGTGATGCCATGGCACTCTACCCAGGGGGATAGCTTGAGGCTCCGTCTCAAAAAAAAAAAAATATGAATTGCTCAGTGCTGTATGGTTAGTTTGGATAAAATGGTTCTTCCCACTTTTCAGGTGCGTTTCAAATGCTGAGGGGATGAGCTTGTGCTTGTCGTTACCCTAAGAGGCTCAGCAAATGACTTACCCCATCAAAGTTAGACAGCTAGAAGTGCGAACTGCAGGTGCTTCCCACAGTACCCCCTGACCCTCAGGAATGCAGTGACTCCTGTCAACAGCAGTCCCCACTCTGACGTCCTGTTTCTGCACAACGTCTATTCCTGGGCCCCCTTTCCATTTGAGGTTGATGGGTCTGAGGATCAATCATGTTTTAAACTCACACCAGATAAGATTTGTATTTAAATGGAGGCCCTGGGGATAATTTTAGATGACAGAAGAGTCTTGTTTCTTAATAGTTACAAATTTACTTTGATGCAAATTAGGAAAAAGTGCCAATAGACACCTTACACGTCATTTCATAGATATTACGGCTTTGGGGGAGGGTAAGTATAAAGAAGTGTCAATTAAAAGAAAAAATAGAAAAGTAGTTTACAGATCTAGCAAATATTAGGAAAATAGTATATAAATAACTGAAATTTGGAAAACACAGTTTTAACTCTATTGGTTGAAGAACTAGAAATGTATTATCACAGGTCCTCTGCAAACGTCCATTACTATTTCTTAGCAAAAAATGTTTTGAGCTCCTCTTCTATGTCCTAAGCCCAGAGAAACAATGGTGAACAAGACAGCTAGAATCCCTGCCCTCACCACGCTATGGCCATTCATTTAGAGGAATCGATAAATGAAGAAATGAATGAGGCAGGGTCTTGATGGGTCTCCAAATATCATTGTTGATTGTACTAATATATTCCAGAGAGGGAAGCATATAGACCATTTCATTTCCTTTGGAGATTCAACAAAGATAGATCTTTATCACCGTGTGTTTTCTTCTACCAACATCGGAGCTACTTGGCAGGTATTTTGGCTGCCATGTCATCTTAATGCATTAGACATGCAGATGTCCCAGAAAGCCACAGATGCCATAGAATGATCACAAATGACCTCTGTTACCTAGATTCTAGGGCTTAGACACTTTCATGGGTGTGGTACAAGGAACCCAAGGAAGCTTGGATGCTTTTCCATCACATAAAAGGGAGGAAATCTATACAAGCAAGAGTCTACGGTAGAAACCTTGGGAAGACATCCAACGTCGACATTGGATTGTCTATTTTTTAAAAAGCAAGTACTTAGATAAGCGTATTTGAGAAGAAAGCACAATAAAGCCGTCATATCTGATTATGGATGTCGGCTCAAGTTTTTAAGTTTGAATCTCTGCCACTCCACGTGAAATCCATCCTTCCTTCCACCAATGTTCCCTTGTAGTAAGCATTTTCCCCAGTTTACCGTTGCCTCCTGATGAAGATGGATGGATCTGCAGCTGGCATTCTAATTAGATTAGAGAATAATGACCAGGAAGATCTTGGGGAAGAGCGGGTAATTTATTACTTACATTACTTCCACCCCATCGAAGAGGTGTTCAGAAGTAAACTGTCTAATTCTCCCAGGATTCACTTATCATACTCGGAAAACAAAACACGAGTTGGAAATGAGGACCGCCTCCCTGCTTTGGCCCTGTTCCCCTGGGGACATGGGAGGAGCCCTTGGATATTTCTAACCATTTCTGCCAACTTCCTACCTGGAGAATAATGTTACCTGTAGGAAGAAGGGAAGGCAGTTGTCGCTACTCTATATTACAAAGTGATGTGTGCCAGGCTTATTTAATTCTTCAAATAAACCTTATGAGCTAGATGGAATTAATCCTATTATACAAAAGAAGTGAATAGAAAATTCAGAAAATAACGTGTCTAAAGTTAGGTGGCTGAACTTGATGCATTGAGAAAGTTTGCACTGAAGTCAGATTCTACATCTACATCTTTGCTATGCTGCCTCCTTCCAAATGAACACTTGCTGTGTATTCTAATTAGCTCACGTGACACCTTGCAGCCCTAGCCAGAGCATCAAGTCCCCAGCTGCAATTTGCTAGAGCTCCTTGGCTTGCAACAATAGTGACCACGAAACACAACGGCTTGTATGCCATTTTATTCATTTCAGACCAAAGCCTGAATCAACAGGTGAGGGGCGACTGTGCTCTAAAGGCCGGTGGTGGCCAGGGCCCTCCCACACGGCGCTGGCTGTCCTCCTCCACCCACACCTGCTCTGCTTCTCAGCAGAAGCCCCCTCTATCTCCAGCAGGCGGTGCTGCCCCTGGTGATGAAACAAACGTCCCCCACTGTCCCAAGAGCTCAACTGGCCGGTAGATGCATTCTCTCCCATTCCGTCAACCTAAGGAGAGAGGTAGTTTTGATGGGATGGAAAGAGAACTTGATTGCACTGTGGCTAGACTTTCCCAGGAGGGGAATTTTGAGTGAATCATGTAACAGCGTGGTCTTCAGCTTCCTATCTAGAACAGGACCTACCTCATGGGTAAGATGCATGATACAGGATGAACTGACAGACTAAGAAAGGATGGAGACATTAACATTGGACACCCCTGACGTGCAGACCTCCTCTGTTCGTGCGTGATGTGTATAAATACTCCCGACAAGCTGACCCTTTGCTTCCTCCGTTTCTCACAGCAGTTTGTCCGGTAGGAACCATTACCCCCTTTTCAGATGAGGAACAGGACAAAGCGAGGTCACCTGACTTACCCAGGTCCACAGCTAGTCTGCCACAGATTTGGATGTGAAGTCTGGTGAGTGTGACTTGATTTCCACAGTCGCGCGCTGCCTCTCCATATGAACACTGGAGGCGCTGTTTGGTGAACCCACGAGTCAGAGGAACAGAGAAGAGGCTACTGGGGCCTAAGAGTGCTGAGCACAGGTAGACAGGGAAGCTTGAGGAGGTGGGAGAGGCAGGGAGTTGCCCGACCACATGGGGACTGTGCACAGGCTCTGGTAAGGCATCGGAATTTTATTCTACTTGCCCTGGGAATATCACGAAAGAATCTAACCTGGAGGCTCTTCACTGTGCCCCCTGTTACCAGGGATTCATACAAACTCTTTGCATGCCCACATTTGCATTTTTCAAAAGAAGAAATCACCACCCTGTGAATGACCTAGGTCTTCACAGATTGTGACTCTATCTGACCTACTATAATATCCATCTATTTGCATTGGGGCAAGAATGTGAATTCTCTTTGGTAGGCACTGCCCGTGGTCACAGAATAACCCCTGGAAATCTCCTTGTTTATCATAGGCTCAGAAGGTTTTTGCCTATAAAGCCACTGACCCCAGCTTGTTGTCCCCTCCACTCAGCAAAGGTTGTCACCCACAAGCACGCCAGTGAAGTCCAGTTTACACACAGGTATATATAGCCTCACCTCCTCTAAACCTTTCTCCCTCAGCAACTGGGAAATGCAGGCTTCAGAATCTCGTCGTCGTGTTATAAACGGGATTTGAACTCAGACCGGCGGATAATTTAGAGTCCTACGATTTGCATCAAGGGAGTAAACTGCCTGGAGTTTTCCTTATCTGCAGATGGTGATAGAGAAACCAAATCTCACGGGATTGTGGTAGAATGAAAAGACGATGGCATGTATGAAAGTGCTCTGTGCAGTGCTGGCCATGTAGTAAGTGCTCAAAAATGTGTGTCAGGAAAAAATCGGAATAGCTAAACCTTGCCACATAAACCTAGGGTCAGAAAAGAAACGCCACTGGGAATTTGCATAAGCCATCTGCCTCCTGTATATCTGTGGAACAAAAGAAGGGGAGGAGGGTAAGGACAACTCCAGATGCAAAGATTATTTCCAAATACAAATATCTTCAGTATCAAAAAAAAAAAAAGGAGTTAAATATTAGCATCAGCTAAACTTGAGAGATAGAAAAATGAATAATAAATGCAGGTAGAAATCTAGAGTTTTGTTTTATGCATACAAGGGGAATAATTAACTAATCTCAAAACATGCAAATGAGGGCTTAGGAGCCTTTTCAAAACACTATATCCAATTCCAGCTACATATGCGGAATTTGCTACATTATAATAATTAGAGGGTTTTTTTTTTTACAAAAGATTTATTTATTTTGAATAGAAGTATTAAATATTATACTAATTACTGGTTATTTTACTTTGTACCCAGGGAAAAGAAATGAATATTCATTAGCTCCTTAAGCTACTGATACTCTACTGGACTAGACAGATCTTAACATCACCAGGAAGCTGCGGGTGGGTGGAAAATTCTCCTTGCCAAACCAGGCCTGCGCTACAAATCACAGCCCAATCTATTCTGCTAATGTGCACAAGCTGTAACCCCCAAGTGAGTTACCTTAACGTTGCAGCGACCAGAGCTCCCCGCTGAGCAGCTGATAAGTGAGAATGACTGTTAAATTGATCACAAGACAACAGAATTTTTCTGTCTACATGATCCAGTGATCTTGAACAAGATAAATCGTAAAATTTTAAACACGGTTTCATCAAAGAACACTAAGGTCTTTATATGTCTAAAACATGGGACCTTCATTCCAAAAGAATATTTCAACATGTATTTTAATTTTTTTTTTTTTTTTGGCAGAGTCTTGCTCTGTTGCCCAGCTAGAGTGCAGTGGCATCATTGTCACTGCAAAGTCTAACTCTTGGCCTCAAGTGATCCTCCTGCTTTAGATTTCTGAGTAGCTGGGACTACAGGCATGTGCCACTATGCCCAGCTGATTTTTCTATTTTTTGTAGGGATGGGGGATCTCAGGCTGGTCTCAAACTCCTGAGCTCAAGCATTCCTCCTCCTTTGGCTGTTTAGGGTGCTGTGATGACAGGTGTAAGCTACCATGCCCAGCCTTGATCATTTTCAGACTTGGCTTTAGATCCTACTCTAAGGGAGAAAAAACCAGCTTCAGATTTTAATTTATGAGGTATTTTCACCATAGTTCAATAGGCAAACACTGTATTTTTTTTTCCTCAAGTGAAAGTAAAAACTAATTAAGCAATACATTTTTTAAGACACTAAACTATTTAACTTTTAATCCTTGTTCACTTTAGGACACTCCTCTGTCAGAGTTGATGGGCTGTTTGATTTTTGTTTTTTGGTTTAAGCTTTATAAACCAATTCAGTGCTTCAGCAGGTCACAGAAGGGCTGGTGGCTTTGGAGAGAAGCTGGTCTTGCAGAAGGGGCCACCGGTTTCCCCATGGCTTGGCCTGTGATGCCAACTGTCAATCTTAGTGGGGCATCTCTGCTGGGTAGATTCTGTTAATTCTGCCAGATTACGCTGGGAAAGAGTGACTTGATCAGGGGGCTCACGGTGATGTTGACTAATAGGGAAAACAGCCCTGGACCTTCCTCCACGTGGTTAGAATATCAGGATGGAAGAACGCAAAACATGATCACTCAATAGAGACAGCTTCACAGAAAGCTAGAAAATAAGCAGCAACAACAAAATTACTGGAAAGTGAAAAAAAGAGAAGGCTCTAACTTCACAGGAGGGTTCACATTTCTGGGGGGTTAGGAGATAGGAGGACTGAGTCAACAGATACCTCCTGAATACAAAGCCTGTGCTATGCACCCTTGCGACTTGGTGTGACCCTGAACCAGCCACATCCACACAACCTGGGAGCCTCTTAGAAAGGATGCAAGTTCAAGGATCTACCTCAGACCTACCAACTCAACATTCTCAGGTAGTTCTTATGTTGAAGTTTAAGAAGAGCTACTAGATACCATATTAGAGGTTCACCATTGACCTCTGTATAAATATATTATAAAAAAAGTCCAGGCCACACACTTACCAAAACGTGTTTATGGCATGACCTAAGATGTAACTGTAAGTCATTGCAAGGGAAAACAGCAGAGAAATTTACAGTGACATGAGGTAGTCAGGAGCCATTTCCATAAAGACCAGGAGTACTGGGCTAAGGAAGAACCTGTCTTCAAGGCAAACAAGGGTGCCCCCGATCCACCTAATGCAGTTAAGCCAACATTTCTAAAGTCAGGTTGGAAAGGCTTCCCATATACCAACTCTAGACCATAGGAAATAAAGCCCGGTCTCATCTGGTTTCCAGCTGGCAGTGAGAGAGGCCAGAAGCAAAATTACCCAGTTCATTCAGCTGGCTGGTTTGCTTCGGTCTTTCACTAGTCCATGGTCCGTGCATAGGAGAAACCACTGAGATAGATAAACATCGGGGAGGGGATGTCTCCCTGATTTCATTGGAGAGTTGTGTTACATTTTATCTTCATTTTCTGCTCTAATAGATGCTGGTAATATCCCCTGACAGGTTGTGTAGAGCCACAGATTTTCCAAAGCCAAATGGAAGTGACTTTAAAGATAGCGTAGAAATTAATGACCCGTGAGGATTTTCTAGGGACTTAGACCTACTCTCCCTGGAGCTTGCTCTGGGTCAATCTTCATTAACTTGTCTGTTTCCCACTATCTTACTTGTGCATTCACAAAAGTTTCTATCCTAATTACAAAAGCCAGGCATAAATTTGTGCTTTGGGAAAACTTCAAACAATATAAAATATAGACTGCAAAAAAGGGGAACATCCTCTTTACTCTCCTACTTAAAGATAATCACTGCTAACATCGGGATGCATTTTGCTAGACCTTATTCTATGAACTTCCATTGTGCATGCACAGATCAACATGGAGCAGCTCTCTGTGCTTAAATTATATGATATTATTCTGCAACTTCCTTTTTTTAACTTTTCTTACTTTTCCTTCCTATACAATTTTTAAATAGCCACACGATATTCTATAGAATAGCCAATCATCTCTATTGATAGATATTTTGGTTATGTCCAGTCAATTTTTAAACAACTCTAATAGGAGATGCTAAGATGGCCAGATAGACCAGTCATAGGTGAAAACCAAGAGCTTCCACAGACTTCATCAATAACTAATTTAGAAAATGTAAATTTTCAGAAGTAACAAAAGAAATGTGCCAGAACAATATTAAAAAACTGCCAATTTTATTGACTAACATGAAAGAAGGTCAGATAGTACAGAGATATATACCTCGTTTCTATTTTTTTTTTTTTTGAGACAAAGTCTCAAGCTGTTACCCCAGGTAGAGTGCAGTGGCGTCATAGCTCACAGCAACCTCAGACTTGGGCTTAAGAGATCCCCTTGCTTCAGTTTTTCTATTTTTTTAGTAGAGACATTGTCTCACTTTTGCCCAGGCTGGTCTCGAACTTGTGAGCTCAAGCAATCCACCCACCTCAGCCTCCCAGAGTGCTAGCTAGAATTACAGGTGTAAGCCACCATACCTGACCTATACTTTGTTTTACTATACCTATTACTTTTGGATTTTCTTTTTCTCTCTCTTTCTTTTTTCTTTGAGACAGAGTTTCTTACTTGGAAACACCAAATGAGAACTTTTTAAATTTTCTTTTTAATTTTCTCTATACATATACCTGTGTTTATTTGGTTTCCACTTTTTGCCTTCACAAAATTAAAAAGGCTTAAAATTTAATAACAATAACAATGTTTAAGATAAGGACTAGAAACAAAAACCTCGTAAAGAACGAACGAAGATAAATACGTTCAGAAAAGAAATCAGTTGACTGCTGCAATGACATATTGAGCAATAATAATAATAATGCAAAAAAGATAACATTCACATTGTCAAATAAGAGTATGTCTATCATAGAATGCTTTGACTCTGAGGTCCAATATAGAGTCATCAGTTAACATCTTATTTTTTTTTCCAAAGAGAACATTTAATATTGTAAACATATTGATTACCCCAACAATCTTTATAAAAATCAAAGCAGCCCCCCTAAATGTCAGCAGGATGATTTGTACAAATTGACCGTGTCAAATTCCTCTAGAACAGTAAGTGTGAGGAATAGCCGAGTAAATTTAGGGAGAACAAAAAAATACAACCAAGATACAAGATGGATTGTACAGGTTAAGCAAATTTGGTTTACTTCTAATAATCATAAGGTAGGAACCCAGAGCCACCAATATAAGCCATGTTTTTGGAATGGAGGCCAGCGGATGGGAAGAATAAGGAAAGAAAAATTAAAATCCAATTTAAGATAAACCTGCAAATCAAAACCAAAAACATTACCATTAATAAAATCAACCAATAAAGTAAACATATTCTTTGTGACCAGTGGTCAATTTACAGCAAATTTTAAAGAATTGTTTGAAAGCAATGTAGGTTCCCTCTTTGTGGGCCATAATATCATAGATACATGTTAATCCTCAAGCTTCTTGATTTTAACAACTAAAAAACACTTTTTGGTTTGTTCACTTGATATGTCGACTCCTGAAATGTAGAAATCTTTAGAAATTTCTTTTAATCTTTAATGGAAAGTTTTAAAAATTTCTTTCTAAGTTTTAGTTTAGAATTGTTCTCTTTCCTTACAGTTTTGATTAGCCCCCCACCGCCCTGTTTCTCTCTCTCTCTGTCCTCATCTCCATCCTTCCTGTCCACTTCTGCCCATTCCGCCTCCACTTCCTCCTCTTCCCCTTTCTTTTCCCTCTATTGTCCTGCGAAAGAGCTAATGTTTAGGATCAGTCTGCTTACTCCCTGGTAGCATCAATGGCCTGTTTATCCATCTCTTGTATTTCCTCCAGATTGAAGTTAGCTTTAAAAGTCTGGTTATATTTATGTTCAACGCTTTGACAAGAATAATTTCCAGAGTTTAACCAGTCCTTCCAATCATCATGCGAGGAGGCACCCCCCTCTCTCATTCTGGTTTTGGGAGCTGATCATCTGATTCCTCGATCACAAAGTTCTCCATGAAAATTTCATCTCCTGGTTTTATTCATTAATGCTTATTGACTGAATCTATTACTTATGAGCGGTGAAAATGGCAGCTTTCTATTTGCATTATTTCTTACATATTATATAAAATTTTTACATGACACAAAATTTCATTCATCACCTGGGGCTATTTAAGTATCCTACTGTATTGTTCAATACCGACAGCACAATATAAATACTTAATCTTTCCTTATAATTGACAGGTTTTGTTGTTTTTTTTTTTTTGGAGACAGAGCCTCAAGCTATCCCCCTGGGTAGAGTGCCATGGCATCACAGCTCACAGCAACCTCCAACTCCTGGGCTCAAGCGAGTCTCCTGCCTCCGCCTCCCAAGTAGCTGGGAC
>CAUYQV010040705.1:0-10342 GCA_963574575.1 Galagoides demidoff
ACTGTGGGGTTACTTTGTATATTCACAGAGTTGTGTAACCATTAATGCTATCTAATTTTAGAATACTTTTATCCTCGACTATGCGCCTGTGGCTCAAGTGGCTAAGGCGCCAGCCACATACACCTAAGGTGGCAGGTTCAATTCCAGCCTGGGCCTGCCAAACAACAATGATGGCTGCAACCAAAAAAAAAAAAAAAATAGCCGGGCGTTGTGGCAGGCGCTTGTGGTCCCACCTGCTTGGGAGGCGGAGGCAGGAGACTCACTTGAGCCCAGGAGTTGGAGGTTGCTGTGAGCTGTGTGCCACGGCACTCTACCCAGGGGGACAGCTTGAGGCTCTGTCTCAAAAAAAAAAAAAAAAGAAATGGTAAATATATAAGTAAATGTAAAAGACTATTAGTTCCTCTTAGTTTCTTTAAAATTCATACACCCCAAAATTTATAACACTATGAGGGTTGTAACTTAACATAGATATAATACAGATGACAACTACAGCATGGGTGACGGAGAAATAAATCTATAGATCCTTATATTTTGTATGAAGTGGTACAATGTTAACAGACTAGACTATGATGAATTATGGATACAAACTACAATCCTAGCTAGCACAACCACCAAAAAAATAATGTAAAAAGTTAGAGCCAATAAATATGAATTAGTAGCAAACAACTAAAGTTTGGAATATTTTACACAAAAAATTCGGAATTCTGGCTTCTCTTGGAACTTACCCTAGGTTATATGGCTAGAAAATAGGAGCCAGCCCTGGTGAGGTCCCCAGAAGTGGGATATCGGGGTCACATAGTGAGACAGTCTATCAGCATACCCACAGCACTGTGAGGCACTCCACAGAGGCAAAACCTTACACCTGAGTCATCCAGCAAAAAGGAACGGGACAGCACTCAAACACAAGCAACCAACCTGAGGCACTGCTCCACAGATCATGGTGGGGGATGAATAAATAAAATACACACAGATCTGATCAAACTAAAAAGCTTCTGCACAGCCAAGAGCACAGTAAATAAAACAAACAGACAGCTTTCAGAATGGGAAAAGATATTTGTAGGTTATGCTTCTGACAAAGGTCTGATAACTAGAATCCACAGAGAGTTCAAACTAATCAATAAGAAAAAAAACCCAAATAACCCCATTTCTATGTAGGCAAGAGACTTGAACAGAAAATTCTCTGAAGAAAACAGGCACATGGCTTACAAACACATGAAAAAAATGCTCATCATCTTTAATCATCAGAGAAATGCAAATCAAAACCACTTTGAGATATCATCTAACTCTAGTAAGATTAGCCCACATGGGCGGTGCTGTGGCTCAGCTAGTCGGGCGCCAGCTCCATATACCGAGGGTGGTGGGTTCAAACCCAGCCCCGGCCAAACTGCAACCAAAAAAAAAAAATAGCCGGGTGTCGTGGCTTGCACCTGTAGTCCCAGCTACTCGGGAGGCTGAGGCAAGAGAATCGCCTAAGCCCAGAGGTTGCTGTGAGCTGTGACTTCGTGGCACTCTAATAAGGGCAACAAAGTGAGACTCTGTCTCTTAAAAAAGAAAAGAGTAGAATAGTGGTTAGCAGGGATTGGAGAGTGGGAAAAATGGGGAGATGCTGGTGAAAGGGTACAAACTTTCAGTTATTTAAGATAAATAAGTTTACAGGTCTCATGTATGGCAACGTGACCCGAGAAATTTACTAAGAGGGTAGAACTTAAGTGTTCTCAACCCACAGGGAGAAAGGGGAAAGAAAATGGTAACTGTGGGAGGTAATGCAAACACTAACGTGCCCGATCGTAGTGGCCATTTCACAAGGTGTGTACCTCTATCTATATAGCAAACTTCAAGTTGTATGCCTTAAATATGTGCAAAGTTTTCCTGTCAGTCCTACCTCAGTGAATCTGAAAAAGAGATGATTGTGAAAGAACAACTAAGGCTTGAAATAGACTATGTAAAATAAAGACTTGTTTAAGTACAGAAGAGCCATTGTCTATAAATGACTTTTTGGAGACTAGACTAGCTAAGTAAGCCTCTGCATAACAGAGAAGACTCACACCTTTTTTTTTTTTTTTTAGACACAGAGTCTCACTTTGTCACCCTGGGTAGATTGCTGTGGTGCCACAGCTCACAGCAACCTCCAGCTCCTGGGCTTAGGCCCTTCTCTTGCCTCAGCCTCCCGAGCAGCTGGGACTATGGGCGCCTGCCACAACATTCTGCTATTTTTTTGTTATTGTTGCGGTTTGACTGGGGCTGGGTTTGAACCCACCACCCTCGGTATATGGGGCCAGTGCCATCCATAGTCACTGAGCCACAGGCGCCCCACTCATGCCATGTTTATGGTGGTAGAGCCAAGGGAAATGTGTACTTTGCAAGGAAATGAGACCACAGAAGTAGCTGCGGCACATGAATAGACGTCTTTCTCAGTATTTGAGGAAGTGCCAGAAGGCGCCTGTTGCATACAGTTATGTAGAACACTTGGATGTCTGTGTTGCCTTTGTAAAATAGTGATAATAATAATAATAACAACAGCTTTCTTTTTTTTTTTTTGAGACAGAGCCTCAAGCTGTCCCCCTGGGTAGAGTGCCGTGGCATCACAGCTCACAGCAACCTCCAACTCCTGGGCTCAAGCGAGTCTCCTGCCTCTGCCTCCCAAGCAGCTGGGACCACAGGCGCCTGCCACAACGCCCGGCTATTTTTTGGTTGCAGCTGTCATTGTTGTTTGGCGGGCCTAGGCTAGATCTGAACCCGCCACCTTAGGTGTATGTGGCTGGCTCCTTAGCCACTTGAGCCATAGGCGCTGAGCCATAACAACAGCTTTCAACCACCACACCACTTAGTGAGTGGATACAGGAAAATAATGGACTATAGGTCTAGGCATCCATATTTCATCTCCATTTTGGCACCTTGAAGATTATACAGTACTGTCTCTCTCCTCTCCCTTCGACAAAGTTCTAGGAACTGGTTTTGGTTCCTCCTTTGACTCTGACAGTCATGATCACTTACAGGTCATTGCCAAGTCCTTTGTAACCGTCCTGCATCCTCATCTCTCTCCGTTCTGTTACTTCTGCCACTTCAGTTCACTCGACCTCTTCTTACTCAATCATAACTAGATCAGCTGAGCCCTCACTGCTCGGTTCTCTTTCCCATCCATCCTTCTCCCGGCTGCAAAGTGTGTCTCTAGGATGGTGCTCATAGGATCAAAAACTACAACCCCCCAAATTATAACGGACTACTTACTAAATTAAATCCCAATACTGTGATATGAGAGTGAGAAACCCGAGAGAAGCTGGGCAGGTGATCCCCTTTCCTCCTGTGGAAGCAGGTTTTCCTCTTACGGCTTTCGTTATTCCTTGTTAATGTGAAGCGCCACTTCCCCTTCCTTCATTTGCTCCAACAGAAGTTAGTGCTTCAGGCTCTGTGCCCACAGCTCAGTGAGTAGGGCGCTAACCACATTCACTGAGGCTGGAGGGGTCAGGCCCGGCCCAGACCAGCTAAACAACAATGACAACTGGAACCAAAAACCAGCTGGGCAAGAGAATCGCTTAAACTGAAGAGTTAGAGGTTGCCGTGAGCTGAGACGCCAAGGCACTCTACTGCTCACAGCACCCTACCCAGGGCCACAGAGTGAGACTCTGTCTCAAAAAAAAAATGTTAGGTGGCGCCTGTGGCTCAGAGGAGTAGAGCGCCAACCCCATATGCCGGAGACGGCGGGTTCAAACACAGCCCTGGCCAAAAAACAAACAAACACATTTATACTTTACTCTTAATAAATTTGACATGTACCTGTGCAATCTGCACTATTTAAAAAAAAAAGTTAGTACCTCAGACAATTTACTAATATCTAGGCAATGCAAGCCAATTAGATACTTCTTTTTTGCATAGCAAATGGAAGAATATTTTTGAAAGGATTTATCTTCTCCAGTGTTATAGGTGTAAAAAAACATGTGGTTGGGTCTTTCTCCACTCATGGAAAATGACCAGTCTTTCCCCTGAGACATTTATTGAATGTTTTTTCTTTTTTTTTTCTTTTTTTTTTTTTTTGAGACAGAGTCTCACTATGTCACCCTCAATAGAGAGCTGTTGTGTCATAGCTCACAGCAACCTCAAACTCTTGGGCTTAAGTGATTCTCTTGACTCAGCCTCCCAGTAGCTGGGACTACAGGTGCCTACCACAACACCTGATTATTTTTTTCACTGTAATTGTCATTGTTGTTAGCTGGCCTGGGCCAGGTTCGAACCTGTATGTGGCCGGCGCCCTGACCCCTGAGCTTTGGGTGCCGCCCTGGGTAGCTTTTTTTCCTCAAGTGTCCAGTCTCTGCCTATCTTATTGGTTGCAAAGGACAGAATTCACTCTAAACTGACACAAGAAAGGAGAGTTTTACTGAAAGAGCACAAAGAAGCCCCAAAGCGCTAAGTACAGGAATTAGAGTGGGATCTAATGAAGGCTGGACGGCTCGGCACCTGTGGCTCAATCGGTTAAGGCGCCAGCCACGTACACCTAAGGTGGCGGGTTCGTATCCCCAGCCCGGGCCCGCCAAACAACAATGATGGCTGCAACTAAAAAAAATGGCCGGGCATTGTGGCAGGTGCCTGTGGTCCCAGCTACTCGGGAGGCGGAGGCAGGAGACTCGCTTGAGCCCAGGAGTTGGAGGTTGCTATGAGCTGTGATGCCATGGCACTCTACCCAGGGGGATAGCTTGAGGCTCCGTTAGAATTTGGCCAAATATACAGTGAAGGGGGGAAATCACTGCCCTCTTAGAGAACGCCCCCCGTATAGAAGGTACCAAGTACAAAAACTTACAATTGGAGCGTAGGTACTAAATACACAAGTGTGTTTGCTGGGAACTCGGGAGGGAAAAAAGAGGTTATTCAATTTCAATACATTTCCTAAAAAGAATATCACCATCACTGTATGTGTTAAAATAGTCCAGAGACAGAAGTTCAAGACAAAGGTAGAAGTTCCCTGAAATGGACAGTTGGTACCTAATCGGCAGTGGGTAAGGAGAGGGTAAGACAGATACTCCCTCCTCCCTCACTCCCCACCTCGGAGGTTGTGTCTCTTCACTTCATGGACTTTCTAACCAGGAGCAATCAAGTAAGACGCTGAGTTCAAAACGGGAGACTCATTTTACAAACTTTTTTTAAAACTGAATAGCAAATGACAAAAGTCATACTGTGAAATCTGTTCCCCCAGTGTTACAGTAAAATACCTGTATACTATCGAAGGCTATTCATAAAGATTCCGTGTTCCTCTGAGTGCAAATAAGTGATGCCTTGCTAGGTGTTATGACCCCAGAACCAGTTAGTGTGGGGGCTCCTTCCATTTTTATTGGCTGCCTGGTTTAAGGTTCCTTATTTCAATACAGGATCAGGTTGGTTTTGTAACCCGCTGGCACTGGACTTCCCTGGGCGGCACCTTGTTTATCTCATGACCTGCTATTAATGTACCCCCTGCTTTCAAGCAGTGTTTTCCACAGCCTTATTTTACCTGCTTACAATTCATGTAAAGGATAAATGTTTAACCCAGTTTCCTTCATTAACAATCACAAGCGACAAATCTCACATCTCCACCAATGAAGAAAAAACTCACTACGGCCTCCCGGACAGCTCTATTTATTATACTAAAACAATAAAGCACACTTTTCTCCAGACATGAATGCTGTTAATGGAGTTTATATCTCAACATTTTCAACTCAGAGGTTATTTCAAAGAAGGGGTAAACAGACTGACCTAAAAAGCACCACTGTCCAAAGGCCTGAACCCTTTCTGGATCTTCTTTTTTTTCTTTTTTCTTTCTTTCTTTTTTTTTTTTTTTGTGCGGTTTGGGGCTGAGTTTAAACCCGCCACCTCTGGCATATGGGGCCGGTGCCCTACTCCTTTGAGCCACAGGTGCTGCCCCCTTTCAGGATCTTCTCGCTGAATTTTAAAAAAGAAAGCTCAACTTCACTCTCGGAGACAAACCTTCCTGAAATGGTTTTCGGCGATCCAACTGTCTCTCCCCAGGAAAAAATAGTAAAGAGATTCTTAAATAAGAACGAAAAGGGGCAGATACTCCAAATAGTTGTTTTTTCTAAGAGGCCTATCAATCGCTTCACAGTAACGATTCCTTAGGAAAGCCATGTAAGGAGAATTTCACAAGTTTGCCATCTAGTGTAATTATCAGTCTTTTAAAACCCAATAGCTAATGTCTGGGTACAATTTCTAAAATTAAAAAATATGAACATCAAAAAGAAAAAATTAAACAACAGAACTGTAAGACTGTAAAATATATTCAAGGAAAACAAACAAACCAGGTAATTGCTCTCCCCTTCATTTATTTATAGCATCCTTAGTAGAAAATATTCTGAGCACTTATAAGTATTTCTTTTCTTAATATGCTGAAAAAAATTCTGATGACAGAATAGATACATTTTCAGATGAGAATGGAGTCTGGAAGTTTAAGCACCAGGGCATTTTGCAGAAATCATTTAAAGCTATGCCGGAGCAATGCAAGAGAGTAAGCTCAGAAACAGGAAACCAGAGGATCTAAGAAATAGAGGGTCTAATCCGGAGGCCTCTGTGCCATCAGTCCCCGCTGAAATAGGATAACAGAGCGTTCTAGCTGAGAAGTCTCCAGGAAACAAATGACTTCACAGATTAGTTAGTATGCTTGAGGTGTCAGGAGAAATTTAAGGGTCTGATTAAAACAAAGAAAGTGGGGGGGGGGAATGGTGAAGAGAGGCGCCAAGAAAAATAAAAAGCTGCAAATCAAAAGATGCGAAATCATGGCACACGGACTCTTCGGTGAATATTTCCCCAGCCACAGTAGCATTAAACTTATTACTATAGTAATGATCAACTCCTAAAATCCACCTACAAAGCATGAAATTAATTATGGACGCATCACAATATAATGATACAATTTCAGCAACGTAAGAGATAAACGGCAGATACCAGACACTGCAAAGTGGAAGTGTAGGAAAAGAGATGAAAGGAAGGGGGATGAAATCAACATGGAAACTTAAGAGAGACTGTCTCTACCTGACGAAAGGGAAAACAAGGAGAAGATATGAAACAAGTACCTGTGTGATGAGGAGCCGGCAAGAGGAGGGAGGCTCCGTCAGTCTGTAACTTTGGCAGGGCTCAGTTTCTGTTCCTTTTTTTCATTTTTGTTTTGTTGTGTTGGAGTTGTCATCTTGAAATGTCTCTATCAATGAACCATGTCCTTTCCCAGAAAACTCAGTTTGAGTGAATATCATAATCTACCAAAGTTATCTAAACGAGAAAAACCTAGGAACTATTCTTGTACAGTCAATTAGGCTACAGATTCTCTGTAGTTCTCCTGTGAAAGACAAGGCTTTTTGCCTCCTCTTGAATCAGGGCTGGTGACCTCAGGCTGCCTTGACCAACACGTAGTTAACCTAACATTCTGAGCTCTCTGTGCACAAAGATTAAGAAGGCCTTGTTGCTTCCCCTTTGAGAGCAAGCCAGCGGCCATCACAGAAGTCACAACTACCATGAGACCGCCATGCGGTGAGGAACCCCAAGCTAGCGGCAGAAAGAAGCCATATGGAGGGAAAGAGATATGTCAGCCATACAGCTGAGGCTCCACACAAGATAGCAAAGATGCCACCTTAAACATTTTAGTCCCAGTCCATGCCATGAGGAGCAGACATAAGCTGTTCTTACCAAGAAGAATCCAAATTGTAGGGTAGTGTCAGCCTGAGAAAGCCAATTGAAAAAAAATAAATAAAGCTAAAATTAATAAATTGCAGGGAAGAGAGTAAATAAATGTTATCATTTTTAAGCCACTAAGTTTGGGGGAGGTTTGTTACACCACAAACAAGACAGAAATCAGAATCCCCAAACGCGTGCTGACGTAACAAAACCTACGACATGTACCATTGACTTTGGGAGTAGGCGCCATGTAGGCCTGCTCCGGGAGCAGCTCCTGGGAGCCAGAAGTGGAAGCTGGCAGGGCAGAGACTGCCACTGAAGGCTGGAGAAAACCAGACACAAGCTGTGAGCTGGCAAAGCATCCAGGGGACCTGCTGTTTACAGTAACATGCAGAACAGAAAAAGTATCTGATGAACTTGGAGATCTGCTGAAGGATTTCCAAGCAGAAAGCTGAAAGTGGAACTGGTTTCATTTAGCTGCCTGTGATAAAGTGTGGAGGAGGCAAGAGACTATCTGCTAAGAGGGCACTGCTCAGTTTCCAGCAGAAATTAGAGGAAATATAAAGGGCTCAGGACTTCACAGGTCTAAAAGTAAAGTTGCAATCTCTCACAGCAAAAGACTGTAAAAGCAAATTTTTAAAAAAATTGTTTCAGAGCAAAGACCACAGTGTGGCTCTGCCAGTAACAATGGCCTTAGAATACTATCCAAGGAAGTAGGATTCCTTAAAAGCTCAAATCTGAGAACCCACAGCCCAGAACTGCTCAGCCAGACGAGAGGGTTTCTTCAACTCTGAGGAGGGCTGTCCCACAGCAACCCGACACTCAGCCTCCAGTAGAAAAGAACTCATCTATCTCAAGGGTATTGTAGGTGTGATTCTTTTCAAGTAGAGTAGACTGCAATTTGTTGTACAGAAAGCCCGTAGACTCTAGCTTGAAATGAATGAAATGAGACATTCCAAACTGAAGAGACCTCTGGACTCCCAAAGTTTACAGGCAAAGAGCAGGTTAAAAAAAATTCAGCTGCAAACATCAGCCAACTCTTATTGGTAAGGAAGGACAACACAGAGGATAGAGCCAAGAACCAAAGAGAACCATTCCAGGAAGAACTAAGTCCCACTCAAGGAATATATACTGTTGGCCGCCCAGAAAAGCAGGATGAATTTCAGAACTGCTATAGACCAGTGCCTGCTCTGGGGCTCTGTAATTCACTCCCATACATCCAATTCGAACAGGTGTATCTACTGTGCTTATATTGTCCCTATATTCCCATTTTATGTTTGAGTGGACATGGTGACAGATAACTTGTCTTTGTCCTAGTTCACAATCTCTGCACCAGGGAAACCATACTCAACCCATCTCATCTTCACCTACACATGATTTAATGCATGAAATTCCAGTATTGGAGTCTGAGCCTGACGCTGTATGGAATGAGACTGGAGAATCTTGGGAGTAAGTTGCCTATGAAGGCATGAAAATAATTTGTGGAAAGAGGGCAGGCTGTGATGAATATGTGTCCTACATACCTTGAGGGGAACTATTTCCCCTCATCTTGCGTCTAACCTGGCCCTATGACTTCTCTGATTAGCAGAATGCAGTGGGACACATGTGCTACGACTTCTGCACCCTGGTAGGAGGAAGACCTTCAGCTTCTATTTTTGACTCTAGGGAGAAGCTAGTCACCATGTAAAGAGTCAGACTACGGTGAGACTGACATGCTAAGAGGCAGGGAAGGCTAGGCTGGGTGAGAGGCCACATCAAGAAAGATTCCTGCTCAGCCTCTGACTATCACAAGGTCAACTAAAGCACCAACCAGTGAAGAAACCAGCCTGAAAACTGAAGCTCTAGGAGATGCCACATGGAACAGAGATGAGCCATCCTCACCAAGCCCTGCCCAAAAGTACAGAACAGTTTGCAAACAAACTACTGCTATTGGTTGAAGCTATTAATTGGAAAGATGGTTTGTTATGCACCTTAGGAAACCAAGACCCCTCATTTCTCTGTCTCCGTTTGTTCCCTTGTAACACCAATATCCAAGTAATCATTAGATCAAATCTCTCTTATCTCTTTAATATTTCTCTAACCAGTTTCCCCTTCTTTCAGTACCACTGTTTGTATTTTCCCATCATTTCCTGCAGGGATTACCCCCAGTAGCTTCCTAATACAGCCTTTCACCCATTCACCAACACCAATACCCCAACATCCATTCTCCAAATCACAAAGCGTTCTTTCTAAATGCAAACCTAACATCGTGCCCACATTTATAACCGTCACTAGCTCTCTATCACAGGCAGGATAAGTGTGAATTCCTCGGCACAGCACACAAAGCCCTCCAGCACATCCAGCTTCAAGTCCCACCATCTCTCACGGGCAAAGAGAACTCTAAAAAAGGAGGTTGTCTCATAGAAACCTTCAACAAGTTTCCAGAATTTAGACGTAGATGTGCAGACACTGATCAAAACAAGAATCAGTTTCCTTTATCTAACACTGGTGATATATTAGAACAAGATATCCTCGTGATCTCTCATCCATCTCAATATGCTCTAATTCTCAAAATATTTTTTTTTTTATTGAATGGTAACTATGTACATTAATGCACTTCTGGGGTACAGTGTGGGGTTTTCACATGCAATCCAAAATACTTCCATCAAACTGATCAACACAGCCTTCATGTCATTTTCTCAGTTATTGTTTTAAA
>CAUYQV010040707.1:0-28024 GCA_963574575.1 Galagoides demidoff
GCGCCTGTGGTCCCAGCTACTTGGGAGGCTGAGGCAGGAGACTCGCTTGAGCCCAGGAGTTGGAGGTTGCTATGAGCTGTGATGCCATGGCACTCTAGCCAGGGGGATAGCTTGAGGCTCTGTCTCAAAAAAAAAAAAAAATTTACAATCCCACCAATAGTGTCTGAAGATTCGCTTTTCTGTACCTTCTTATCAACACTTGTTTAATTTTTTTTCTTTTTGATGAAAGACCTTCTCACTGGAGTGAGGTAATGTTGGAGATTTTATTTGAATTTCCCTAGTGATACTGAGCATTCTTTCACACAGCTGCTAGTCATTCATATATCTACTTTTGAGTAATGTCTATTAAAGCTTTTTGCTTTTTGTTAATTTTTAAATTGGGTTATTAGGCTTAGGCTTTTTTTTTTTCCTGTTAAGTTCCTTACATATTCTGGATATAAACCCCTTGTCATGTGTGTAAGTTTGAAAACATTTTCCCCTATTTTTAGATTGTATCTTCACTCAATCTTTTTCTTTGCTGTGCAAAGCCTTTTTGCCTGACATAATCTGTCTATTTTTGCTCTTGCTACCTGTGCTTTTGAGATCTTATTTAGAGAATCCATTTTCAGTTGATTTTATATATGGTAAGTGGTAGGGATCTAGTCTCATAGTTCTGCACATAGATAGCCAATTTTTCTGGAACCATTTACTGAGAGTACTGTCTTTTCGCCTGTGGGTGCTATTGGAAACTTTGTTAAAAATCACTTGGGTATAGATGTTTAAATTAATGTCTGGGGTCTCTATTCTGTTCCACTGACCTATATGTCTGTTATTATGCCAGTACCATGCTGTTTTGGTTACTACAGCTTTGTAGACTATTTTGAAGGCAGGTGTTATGGTCCTTCTAGATTTATTCTCTTTGCTTGGGATGGCTGTGGCTCTTCAAGGTCTTAGGTGGTTCCATATGAATTTTAGAAAATTTTTTTCAGTTTATGTGAAGGATGTCATTTTGATGAGGATTGCATTAAACCTGTAGATTGCTTTTGGGTAGTATGGCCATTTCAATAATATTAATTCTTTCAATCAATGAACATGAGATAGCTTTCTATTTTTTGTGTATTCTCTAATTTCTTTCCTCAATGTTTGGTTTGGTTTATTCCTAGGTATCTTTAGCTACTGTAAATGAATAATTTTCTTTTTTTTTTTTTAAAAAAAAAAAGATAGTGTAATACTAGTGTATTGAATCCCTGTTTATTTTGCATGCTGGTTTTGTATCCTGCAACTTTACCGAACTTATTAGTTCTAATAGTTTTGGTACACTCTTTAGGACTTTCTATATATAAGATCATATCATCTGCAAACAGGCCCATATATAGCCATATATGCATTGAGGTGCAGACCATCTATACTTAATTTATTGAGAGTTTTTATCACATAAGGATGTTAAATTTTCTATGCCTATTAAAATGTTCTTTTTTAAAATACTTCTTCCTGTTAATGTGGTGTATCACAATTACTGATTTGCATATGTTGAACCATCATTGTATTCCTGGGATGAATCCTACTTGATCATGGTGTGTGATATTTTTATTAATAAGATGTTGTTAAATTTTATTTCTAATATCTTGTTGAGAATTTTTACATAAATATTCATCAAAGTTACTGGTGAGTAGTTTTCTCAACTTATTATAACCTCATATGATTTTGGAATCAGAATATTGCTGGTCTCATAAATGAATTTGAAGTATTCTCCTTCAATTTTTTTGTAATAGTTTAAAGAGAATTGCATTACTTCTTCTTCATATACATGGTAAAAGTCACAGTGAAGCCCTTAGGTTCTGGACTTTTCTTTGATAAAAGATTTTTCATTACAGATTTATCTCTTAACTTCCTATAATCTGTTCATATTTTCTGTTTATTCATAATTTAATCATGGTAGGCTGTATGCATTTGGGAATTTATCTATTTCTTCTATGTTCTTAAGTTGGTTGATCTATAGCTATTCAAAATAGTTTCTTATGATCTTTGTATTTTGTGGTGTCAGTTATAATGTTTCCTTTCTCATCACTAATTGGAGCCTTTCTTTACAAATATATGCTTTTTTACTCAAATAATTTTACTACCAAATGAGTATTCTTTAGGACCACTATTTTAATAGTTTTATGTACCTTTACAATTAACAGAAAAGTTCTAAAAATGAAAGTAATGGACATCTAAGAATAAATGCATGCAAATCGGAGTGTGCTTAATGAGTTTTGAGGATTTTTCTAACAATCACAGTCTAGGTTCTAAATAGGAAACTCTACTTAAGAGAGTGAAAACACATAAGCTTTTATTTAAACTTTGCAACTTTATTGAATTAGAATGGGTTTTGGCCAAGAAGCCTTAACCAGTAGGTTACCTGGAAGGGTATTTAAACTAAGGTGGCTTTGTCTAGCCTTTGAGGCCTACTGAAATTTTACCAGAAATAAGGTACTGGTTAGTGTTCTGACCATTCACAATCTCTTTTGTTTATTCAATGCATCATTTCTATCAGGAGAAATTGCTTAGTGCTATATTTGACTGTTCCAAATGAATGAGCTTCACTTAAAAGAAGGAAAGAGAAGACATTCTGGACACACATGTGTAGACCTCATGACTATTGTTTATTTCTAATCTGTTTGGAAGAAAATTATTTTTTTAATTGGTTTCCTCAAAAGTCTTGATATAACTCACATTCAGCTTCCAGAGTTGTAGTCTCTTTTTCCTTAACTTTTGAATAAAATGAATTTTAAAAGAGTAGGTTTTTAAAACTCAAGGAAAAATGAGAATTCTTTCATATCTCTGATAGGTTGCCAGCATTAAAAGAGCAAGAAATTATAGCTCAAACAAAGCAGGGTGATGTATAAAAGCATTTCTGTGTTTTGAAGTAATTTTAAATTATTTAAAGTATTTTCTTTAGAAAATAGTTCTATTGTTTTAATTTCCTTTGATATTTGTGAATAAGGAAAGTACAGCAAGATTGCAAGATTTCCTGCTCCTTGACCAGACGATTAGGATCTGTAACCAATTTCCTGAACTTAACATTCATATTAACATCCAATTATTATACTAAGAGAATAATACCCAGTGTATATACAAGTGCATGGTAGGAAGGGTTATAAACCCCTTTAACAGAGAGAGAAGGTAGGTCTTTGAATCCGGAGCATAATATAGTCATAGCAGACCTAAGACTATTTCACTAGAAGGGCAACATGCTTTCCATCTGAATAATCCCTGAAAATAATACTGTTCCATACATCTACTTCTATTTTTTTAATGCCAATATCACACTGTTTTGCCCTATAGTATTAACTTAGACTTGTAGACCTATAGTACAACTTAGACTATAGGGCTATAGCACAGCTTAAAGTCTGCTAATGTGATGCTTCCAGATTTGTTCTCATTTCATAGAATTACACTGGCTATTTGATTTTCTTTTCTGGTTCCATATGAAGTGAAGAACTATTTTTTTTAACTTCTTCAAATCAAAACCATTTTGAGATATCACCTAAGCCCAGTGAGAGTGGCTTGCACCATAAGGTCCAAAACAGCAGTTGCTGGTGTGGGTGTGGAGAGACGGGAACACTCCTGCACTGTTGCTGGGACTGCAAACTAGTGTAGCCTCCGTGGAAGGAAGTATGGAGACTCCTCAAAGAGCTAACAGTGAATCTTCCGAGTGTTCCTGCCTTTCTTTGGGACACTGGGCGTGCCTTTCTCTCTCGTGCCTTTTCTCTCCTCCACCCCCATCTTCCTCTCTCTCATTCCCTGCTGTCTGCTCTCTTCTCTCTCTTTCTCATCTCTTCTCCCCACTATTTCTCCTCTCTCTAATAAAAAATAAAATTTTACTTTTATATTCTATAAAACATAAAAGTAGATCTTCCACTTGATCTTGCAATCCTATAACTAGATAGCTATTCAAAAGAAAAAAGTCATTTTACTATAATGCATTTCTACATCAATGTTTACAGAAGCTCAATTTATAATCGCAAATATATAAAAACAATCCAAGAGCTCACCAATCCAGGAAGTAATTAATAAACAGTCGTATATGTATACCACAGAAATCTATTTAGCCACAAAAAAAAAGATGAAGACCTTTTTTTTTTTTTTTCAAAATAACCTGGAAGAATTTGGAGAACATTCTCTTAAATAACGTATTACAAGAATTGATATTCAAGCGTCCCATGTACTCATTACTAAATTAAAACTAGTAGATTAACAACTACAGGCCCACATGAGAAAACAAAAAAGATTAAATTCAAGAAGGGGATGAGAAAGTTTGGTAAGTTCCCACCTAACAGGTACAATGTGTGGGTATAGGGCACACTTCCTGGGTGAAGAACACAGCTACAACTTGGATTTACTTTATAAACCCAAATAGTGTTGACTAATTGTACCCTCATGTTAATCTGAAACTTTAAAAAGTAAAAAACAGATTCCTAGAAAAGGATAAGATGAGGAAAAGAGGGCATGTTCTCTTATTACACATGCAGCTTTTGAAGCTGGTAACACAAAACAGGAGGACGTCAATGACGTATCGTTCTTTGATCCATTCATTCATTTATTTATTCTCCCACTGACTAGGCATTATGCAAATGATAGGATACATAAGAGAATAAAATACTGTCTCATTCTCAAAACCATTAACGAGTAATCTAAGAAACAAATTATACTGAGTAAATGAACTATTAAAACACAATATAATCACAATCAGTGGTAAAACAGTAATCTTTTCTTCTTCTGCCCTGTAGCTTGAACAGAACTCCATATGCTTCCGACAGAATATTTGCTTAAAGAATCTTTCAATGAGTCATGGAGTGACGTATCCACTAACAACATATTCTTAAGCAATAAATAAACCCTTTCTCAAAAACTTAGTGAGAGAATCCACACAGTAAAGTAATTCAATGCACTGGCTGACTGTCACAGTTTCCAAAGGTGCTCTACTTAATGCAATATATCACTGTAGTTATTCACTGAACAACATTTGTTAGTTACAATGGTAGATGCAATGCTAAGTAAAAGGTCATTTCTTCAGCTGACAATTCCTCCTGTCAATGTGTTTCCATCCCACACACTGTATTAGTTAGACTAAGCTGCTGTAACAAGAGATGCCAAAATACAGTGACTGAAGAAGTTAATTTCTCTCTCATGTTACAGTTCAGACATAGATGCTACAAGGCCATAGACTAGGCAGACCTACACTTTTCAACTTGCAGCCCCCACCTCAAGTTCAAGTTTCTCTATCACTCGGCCATAGGCAGGGGAAAAAGACAAGTGGAATACCTGACTGATTTCTGAAGACTAAAATGGAAGAATGTCCTTTATCACTTTTGTTCATATCCCATTGGTAAAAACTGATAAAACTTTCACCATGGCAAGGTACAAAAGGGCTAGAAAAGATAGCCCTTTCCAAGGCGGTCTTTGACAGTATAGATCCAACCCCTACAGCGAGAGAAAAGAAAAACAAAAGGGACATGAGAAATCATCTATCATTCCACCACGTCTACCATTCCCTTGACATGGAGTTATTAAACGCCTGCTAGGCATATGCATTATATTATATCCTTTGAACTTATAAAATAACATGGCAATAAACTGGTGTAGATCCTGTTTTGTTTGTCAAGAATTATAGTTTTAATATAAAGAAATGAATGCTATTTTGCCCTCATTTTAATCTAATATTAAAAAATCATGAAGTGAAAAACTCAGACATATCCCATGAATAACATTAGACTAATGCTGGTTCTTCTGTGCAATGAATTGAAAATCTTAATGGGTAGGAAAAGTTTATTGGAATAGTGAAGTCTTGTGGGATATATTAATGCAGCTAAATATAGATTAAAATTGTGTGCTCTAAGTCTACACTGATCGAACCTTCTTAAAGCAGTGAATGGGCGCGGGCTTCACAGCAGGACTTGAGGGAGCCTCTGCTCCTTGCCACTTGCTCCTCAAGCACGGCCCCTGTGTGCACGCACGTCTGAGCAGGCGGCTCCTGCTGCTTCCCCACCTATTTGCTAATCTTATCAGCTAGAGCTCATTTCTACTGAGTATAGTCGCTGCAGGGTGTAGAAGCCCAAACGACTGTAGAATTTTATAGAATTTATGTCAATTTGTAGGTCATTTTATGCTGGTGGGAATTTCAGAATATATTATAATATTTTTTCATATTTGAAAGAATTCATATGCCATTTTCACTGCTCCGTGAAAAATAGTATATTCTGCCCTCATTACAGCTCAGACCAAAATGAATGCCGTGATCCCAGTATTTGGCTTCTGTTAAAAGCCTAAGGTAAAAGGACAGCAATGATTAAAAAAGTAATTTTCCCTCCTCCTAAAGAATACGATCTTCACCTGTGTCTTCAGTTCTTTCTCATGCCTAGGCCATTCTCTAGAAACGGGAGCAAAGATGTTACCATTTTTGTGTTCATTTGTTCACTATGCCCTGTTAGAATATTTGGTTTTAGAAATTTGAAGCAATCAATTATAGAGTGTGGCAATCTATGGGCCTAAATAAATTAGGTATTCGATTAATAAGTTGAAACCAATGTGGGGGAAACAGTTATTGAATAAAAAAGCTCTTTTAACTCACAACTCCCTCAATTAGCTCGATGTGTGACCTTGGGAATTTGCTTGTCCTAGTAAGTTTCATTTCCTTTACTGCTTAATAGGGATTATGACGACTACTCTCATTTTCTCAAAGTATTATTTACATAATCAGCTAAAATAATGTTAATTATTGGCTTTAAGTTATATTCGTTTGCTTTAAATTATATTAATATTAATAGAAAAATGCTGAGTGAATATTATTTTTCAGAAGCTGTGTTCATGAGGTTTTGAATTTTTAACATGTAAATATTATATTATTATTATTATTATTATTATTATTATTATTTGCAGTTTTTTTTTGTCCGGGGCTGGGTTTGAACCCACCACCTCCGGCATATGGGGCTGGTGCCCTGCTTCTTTGAACCACAGGCAACGCCCAACATGTAAATATTTTTGACATGCTTACCACAACATGCTCCAAAACTTTTAGTTCTAAGGCATATTGTTAGCTGCTGTGAAAAACAATAACAACAGCAACCCCCACCCCCGGCCCTCCACTGCCCCGGAAAACAAAACCTTTCTATGCTCAAATGAGTTTGGAAAAAACATATTAAGTTAAACCATTTCTTCTCAGTCAGTTCTTCTCAGAGCTTTTAATATATATACTATTAGCAGACACTGAGAATTTCCAAAATAATACAGTATTTCCCCTTTGTGTTTTAAGGAGCACATCTTAGGATAATTTTCTTTGGGTCCACTTGAAGAAAGTTCTGCTTAATCATCAACTCAAAGTAATTTTCAGAAAACGTAATCTATCTTGGGAAAATTTTGTGAGAGACGGAGATGAATTGAGGGTGGGAATTAAATAGCTATATACCTCAGCCTACTCACGTACTATTATATAATCTACTTTTATTATTTAAAGTTTTAAACTTTTTCTCGTTTCAGTTCTGATTTTAAAAATAATGATCTCCTTTAATTTCTGTATTATTTCCTTATCTTTAGTTCTCTTACTCATTTTTTCCTGCTAGGAATTTAGAGCTGTAAGTGTTCTCTTTGAGAATTTAATATTTTCCTTCCTTATCACAAACTGCTCTGCGTCTTTCCCATAAAAGAAGCATGATAACGAGAGAAAACTATATATCATATCGGGAAACTCTCTCATAAAACTTGTAGCATAATGTAGCCATCAAAACTCTGGATCATGGCAATCTGGTGATGTTTTGCCACAGATTCCATTATTGTAGGCAAATGTGAAATAAAGAGATTGAAGCTGCCCGCATGTCTGTGCAAAAGCTAATGTCCTCCAATATTCTTCCAAGGACACAGAGTGCACCTGGAGACTACAACAGAACCCAAGCCAGCCCGTCCCTGCTAGGTACCCACCCCTTATTGAGCTAACAAAGACTATTCCAATGGGCTCAGAAAAGAAAAATCACAGCAAGGGAATACGGGCTTATCTCAAGGTAACTCTTATATGTTCTGGAATGAGGCAACCATAATCTCTCAAAAAGGAGACCGAAAGTGATCTGACAATTATTGTTAAAAACCAAAAGGGACTTTCCACAACACCCTCGAAGTTGGCCAACATTTCTAAGGCAAAGTCACCACAAAAGCAGTGAAAAGAATTTTTTTTCCAGTTTCAACACACAAAGCAATGCTATCAAATTCTCTTTATCTCTGAAATAGGTTAGGAGGGAGGTTTAGGTGCAGTTATACAGTTCTCTGACAAGCTACTTCCAAATTTCCCCTCTAAATCAGTTCCATGCTTTCGTGATACCTACAGTTATAGACCACATATAGGATTCTATTGGTAATTTTGTAACAGGCAAAACAAATCATCACCTGTCGATTCTTCCTTGACTTCTCAGGCCATTTAGTACTGTGAAATCTCTGCCTACCTGGTGAAATAGCCTTCTCTATAGATTTTCCTAACATTTGTATTTTTCCTCCCATTTTTCTGTGTTTTTAACGTTTTTTTCTTTGTCTCTCTGCTCTTCAGTTGCAGAGAGTTGAGTTCATTATAGTCCTCATTGTTATCTACATATTTAACATCTCTTTTCTTTTGGAGGCTTGCACACATACTCACCTGCAGGTTAATCCTCATTTATTGCTTTGTATCTTTTTAAGCCTAGTCCCCCATTCTCATTATCGTTCCCACATTTCCCACAGGCCAATGTTCTATGTCTTTGATAGGTTCCACTGAATTTGTATGTATCCTTCTCAACTGTGTAGCTGGACTCAGTTTATATCTTTAATTTACTTAACTGATACTACCTTAGAGACTTTGCACTTGACTTTGTACTTAACTACCTTTTCTCATTTCCCACTAAGTATTTAAGATCCAAGAATGGTGTTTTGCATACATTTAATTCATTCCTTCTAAGTCCTATGTGGGATTCCAAAGTACCCAGCAGTGTTTGTGACGTTGTACTGCAGTAGCAGACATAACCTAGATTCTAGTGACTTAAACAAAACAAAACAAAATATCTAAGTGTACTTCTTATGTCATTACCTGTTGTCTGTGCTCCTTCTCTATATTCTGTCACACTGGGATCTAAGTTCTAGGAAGAGTCCCTATTTAGGATATAGATGTACTTGTTCAGATAAAGAGACCTAGAGGAATAGTGATACATGGGTCACTATGAAAGTTTTGAGACATACTGTGTTATGGTCCATTGTTTCGCTTTCAAGAAAAACAGTCGACAGTGTCCTTTCTGATTCAGCTGCACAAGTTTCACCTCACTTAGCTTCTTGGTGTTGCTGGCAGGGCTTCATTTAGGTCTTTCATGTGTATTTTCTGAGTCTTGATTTTTGTGTATCTCAAAACTCTGATAATGATCCACGTATATTTCTTAAAGCTTCTATCTTCAGAGGGCACACATCATTTCAGTCCTTTTCAGTGGCCAAGATAAGGCAAATTTTCACATGTGACATAAGTTGGGAAAAAAATATAAAATCCTGTCGCAGGATGGGCCCAATATGAAGGATTTTATAATGAGTACAGTAAATACTTTGACAGTAATAAATCTACTCATGCTATTGGCCCACGACATTATCCACTTCTCCATGTGTAAGCTTTTAGTTTGTCTCTAACGTCCCACTTCAAAGACAACGGTTTGATAAATAATAACTCATACTTTCCCCTAAAGTATCATGAGAGCCTTTCTGTGAAATATAAACTCAGATGTGGAAGGACTGACTTATAAAGACATAGTGGAACTGAGTAAAAACTCTGAGATTGCTCTGCAAGGTGACTGCCAAAGGCCATACTTTCACAATCAGCACAGGAAAGTACCTGGGTTCCCATAGGACAGGCGTCGTAATACAATCTAATGCTCTAATTTTTGAAAATGTGATAGATAAAGAGCAATAGTTCACTGGTTGGATGTGCATTTTATTTATTGCTAGGATTTTAAAGACCTATTCAAATAACTTTGTTTTGGTTCTGACATTTTTTTGTCTTTTTGCTCGTTCCCCTACACCCCCAGTGTCTCATCAAATAATTTTGCTATTTCTCCAGGTTTTATCCTGAGCACTTTGTGTTTCGTCCTCTGTGTGGTATCTGGAGAGGTTCTCATCCCACTCTATCTTCAAAGCCACTATACACACATCAGTCTGACATTTATGTCTGTGTTTTACTCCCCACTGTTATCAATCACCTCATTCCCAGGCATTTTAATACTAATAAGTCACTCTAATAGAACTTTCTATCTCTAATAGCTCTCTAGTTAGTATCTTCTCTTGGCTATTAGCACTAAAGTTATTTCATAAAGTCTAATTTTTATCATATAATTACATTGCCTTAATAACATTAATGATTATTCACTTTCTTTAGGAAAAATATCAAACTCCTTGGCACAGGAGACATAAACCTACATGATCTGGTCACATCTATCTTAAAAACATCTTCTCCAGACACTACCTAACATCTTTCCCATAATCCAGTTATGGATTACTTTCTATAACATAAATCAAAGAACCTCAAACTATGGTCCACAGGACAAATCTTTTTTTTTTTTTTTTTTTTCTGTAGTTTTTGGCCAGGGCCCCGCTGGAACCCACCACCTCTGGTATATGGGGGCGGCGCTCTACTCCTTTGAACCACAGCTGCCGCCCCCACAGGACATATCTAACCTACCATCAACATACAAATGTTATTGGAATAAAACTAAGCCCATCATTTATGTAGTGTCTATAGCTACTCTCATGGTCAACAATAGAGTTGAGTAGTGGAAGTACATGCCTTATGGCCCACAAAACTTAAATTATTTATTATCTGGACCCCTAAAAATTATTTTAAAGCTGCTGTCCTAAACATTGTACATTTTTCTATCCGTTGGTGGTTTTTATATATAATTTCTCCTACCTTATATGCCCTTTACTACCTTTTCAACTTGGTTAAATCCTATTCAAATTATCAATTTCAGTTCCTCTGTCCAACTTCTCCTGCACTGAATGGTCTCTCTTTCAGAGACTGTAGCACATTTTTATATTATTAAAAAATTTATCTCTTTTAAGGCTGTGACTTTTTTTGAACTTCTAGATTCTGAGTTTTATTTACATGTACACTGATGTGAAGTAAGACACAGTTCAATATATGTTACATGAGTGAAAAAAAGTCATCTCCAAGAAGCAGCTTACCTTTTATTTAGATCCAGAGACAATTTAACCTCATTTTACCCACATATTCATGTTTTCAGGTTTTATATGTAAGATGCAAATCAGTAAGGACTCATTTAGGCTATGCTTTTTGAAATGTGCTTCTGCATGGTGGTGTCACTGATCATGAGGAAAAGATAAGAAGGGTCACTGAAACATCTAAAATTTGTGAGTCAGGGAAGGGTAGGAGGCTGAACAGAGATGAAGCCCAAATATCTGCAAAGTCATGAGTGAGTGTACATGGAAATAATAAGATAGAAAAACAAATACCATGCAAAAGTAAATATAAGAAAACTAGGGGAATTAGTCAGGATTCTCAAGAGAAATATAATAGAATGTGTGTGTGTGTGAGAGAGAGAGAGAGAGAGAAAGAGAGAGAGAGAGAGTGCTGGCTGAGGGGGGGAGGGGGAGAAAGAGAAAAGAGAGGACATGTGTGTTTAATTTATTATAAGAAATTGGCTCACATGATTACGAAATCTTGCAAATCCAAAACCTGCAAATGGGCCAGTTGCCTGGAGACCCAAAAGAGCCAATGTTCCAGTTAGGGATGGAAGACAGACTACTATAGAATCAGAAAGAGCTGATGTTGAAGATAAAACCCAAACTCAGTGTGTTAGAGAGTTCTTTCTTGCTCAGGGGAGGCCAGCATTTTTGTTCTGGTAAAGCATTTACCTAATTAGAGGGCACTCTGTTTTACTTAAAGTCCACCAACTGAAATGTCAATGTCATCCAAACAGTCTCACAGAAATACCCAGAAGTATATTTGACCAAGTAGCCAGACACGCCATGTTTCAGCCAATTTAATACCTAAAACTGGCCATTACATTAGAGTACCGATACTAATAAACATGACAGACCTCAAGGGAAGAGGTCCTACCAGAGTTGAAGAGGATCACTACATGATGATGAAAGAGTCAGTTCATCAAGATGACTGACAAACAAAATACGTGTGTACCTGATGACAGAATCTCGAAACACATTTAAAAATAACTGAGAGAACAATGGTAAAGAATATTTAAATCCAAAATTATAATTCAATAGTTTAATAGCTGTGTCTTGTTAGTTGATAAGTAAACCAATAATTAGTAATGATATGAATAATTTCAACACCGTCAACCATCTACCTCAACCTATTTAACAATTCTGGAATAATAATACAATTCAACTAGAAAACATGAAATTACATAATGAAGAGCACAGAGCTGGTAAACATGGATATATAAATAAATAAAAGGCAGTTTTCTCATTTTTACTTTTAAGAAAGTATAATTAATTATTTAAGAAAAAACCAGTGCTGTAGGTTTATAATTATTGATACAATGTGTACAAGTAGATGTCTCTAAAAATAGCACAAAGAATAGAAAGAAGGAAATGGAAAAATAAACTTGTAAGATTCTTATGCTATCTATCTAATTATGTTGTATGATTTGAAGACATTCTGTAACTTAACAGTGTTAATGTCTTAAATATTAAAACCTTCACAGAAATTCTATTAAGCCAATAGTATAAATAAAATAGAATACTAAAATTATTCAACAAATCCAAAAACAGCTGAAAAAATAAACAGAACAGAGGTGTTCGTTTTTAATTTAAATTTACCCACATTTGTAATTACATAAAATATGATGGATTTACCTGTTTTAATTAGAAGGTAAATGTTATTGTATTATATGCAAAATACATTTTAAAATGACTTTAATTATTAATACATATATATTAGAAGCGAAGTTAATTCCATGCAAACAGTAAAAGAAAGAAAGAAAGTATAAGTGTGCTAAAATTAGACAAAATAGACTTTAAATAGGGAAAGTTAGATAAAGAGGAATATTATAGTGCATAATCACATATGGTCCAATTTAAGAATACATAGCAATCCTAATTAGGTAAACATTCACCAATACATGAAACAAAAATTGATAAAATTAAAATAGGCAAGTTTGCAATTATTAATAGAAATTTTAACCTCTTAGTATTAGATAGAAAAATAAAACCAAAAGTAAAATTGGATTAGAAGTCAATATTAGAAAGATCTTTGAAAAGGCACACATAATAAGATGTTAAAGAAACTCTTTTGAACTAAAAATTAAATTTAAAAAAATTCCGTTTATAGATCGTCAAAAAATAAAAAAGAACCTATGAATAAATTTAACAAGAGAAATGCAAACCTTATACTCGGATGACCCGGAAACATTGTTGAGAAAAAAAACAGAAGAGAAATAAATAAAAAGCCACCCTATTCATCTGGATTAGAAGACCTATTATTGTTAAGATGACACTACTTCCCAAAGCAATCTGCCAAGTCAGTGCAATCTCTGTCAAAATTCCAGCTAATATTATTGCAGAAATTGACAAACTAATTCTAGAATTCATATGGATATTTGAAAAAGCACAAATTTGAACTTTCTATACTTCCTAATTTCAAAACTTTCTACAAAGTTGCAGTAATCAAAATGCTATGGTACTGATATAAAGAGAGACATATAACCCATTATAATAGAACAGACATCAATAAACCCTCATGTGTATAATCCAATATTTTTCATCAATGGTGCCAACACTATGCAGAAAATCTGTATTTCCATATATAAAAGAATGAAATTGAAACCTTCCCTAATATAATATCGAAATAGTAACTCAAAATGGATCAAAGACCTAAACCTAAAAGAAAGACAATGAAACACTTATAAAAAAAACAGTGGGATAAATCTTTATGACCTTGAGTTTGGCCATGGATTCTTAGGTATGACACCAAAGCACCAGCAGCACAAGAAACCGCAAATCAGCTGAACAGCATGAAGCATTACTTCTGTGCTTCAAAAGACCCCATGAAATGAAAGCCTACAGAATGAGAGAAACAACATGTTTCTACAATATACATCAAACTCTTACAATGCAATAGCTGTAAGACATCCCAATGCAAAACTGAGCAAAGATCTAAATCAACATTTCTCTAAAAAATATGCTAATGGCCAGTAGGCACATATAAAAGGCTCAACATCATTGTTTATTTGGAAATGCAAATCAAACCACAAAACTACCACTTCACACCCACTCGGATGGTTAGCATCAAGAAAAAAAACAACATGAAATTACAAGTATTGTCAAGGCTATGGAAATATTGGAAAATTCATGCTCCGTGGGGGAAATGTAAATGTGGCCCTTTAGGGAAGCAGACGGTCCCAATGTTAGAGGTAATGTTATTATATGATCTGTCAACTCCACCCTTCGGTATTTACCCAGGAGAAATGAATGAATTTTTATGTAGACCTAAAAATATGTGACAAAGGTGTATAGCAGCCCTATAATAGCCAAAGAGTAGAAACAAACAAAATGTCCATCAATTGAGGAATGGATAAGTGAAATCCAGAACATTCACAAAATGAAATATTGTTTGACAATGGAAAGAGAGCACTTATACATGCTACCACATGGATAAGACTTGAGAATATTTATGCTTAGAACACAGTAAGTAAAGCAGAATGGGAGAAGTTATTTGTAGTTATGTTTCTGACTAAAGTTTGATAACCCAAATCTACATAGAACTCAAACTTATTAATAAGAAAAGAACAAGTGATCCCATTTCATTGTGGGCAGAGACTTGAACAGAAGCTTCTCTGAAGAAGACAGGTGGGCCTACAGACACATGAAAAAATGCTCATCATCTTTTTTTTTTTTTTTGACATGTTATTGAATTTAGTTTGCTAGCCTTTTTTTAATCATCAGAGAAATGCAAATCAAAACCACTTTGAGATATTATCTAACTCCACATAAAGTAGCCCACATAACAAAATCCCAAAAGTACAGATGTTGGTGTGGATGTCGAAAAAAGGGAACATTTCTGCATTGCTGCAAGCTAATATGTTCCTTTGGAGAACACTCAGGGATCTAAAAGTAGACCTGCTGTTGATCCTGCAATTCCTCTACTAGGTGTATATCCAAAACACCAAAAATCACTTTACAACAAAGATATTTGCACCCGATTATTTATTGCAGCCCAATCCATAATTACCAAGTCATGGAGGAAGCCCAAGTGCCCATCAACCCATGAACAGATTAATAAATTGTGGTATATGTATATCATGGAATATTGTGCAGCCTTAACAAAGATGGAGACTTTACCTCTTTTATATTTACATGGATGGAGCTGGAACATATTCTTCCTAGTAAAGCATCTCAAGAATGGAAGAAAAAGTATCCAATGTACTCAATACTATTATGAAACCAATTCATAATCACCCATACTTCCAAATGAAAGATAAAACACAACTCTAGGCCAGGATGAAGGAGGGAAGGGGAAGGGGGATAGGAGGGGAGAGGGGAGGTTGGATGGAGGAAGGGTAATCGGTGGGACCACACCTATGGTGCATATTGCAAGAGTACATGTCAAATCTATTAAGTGTAGAGTATAAATGTTTTAACACAATAATTAAGTCAGTGAGGTGAAGGCTATATTAACCAGTTTGATGTAAACATTCCCAATTGTATCTAAAATCAGCACATTGCAACCTATAAATGTGTTAATGTATACATGATTTATATATTTATGACTTAATAAAAAAACAAAAAGGAATAAATCTACATATTGATGATTCCACTGGTATTTAAGGTTCAGAATAGACAAATCTATGAAGACGGTAAGTAGATTATAGTAAGTGCCTCACACTGAGGGTGGGGTGGAGATTGAGTGGTAACAGCTAAGGAATATGAGGTTTCATTTCAGGTAATAAAATATTCTAAAACTGATTCTGGTGATAAACACACAACTCTATGAATGCAGGCATTTCCTGGGTTATGAGTGACCTGACTTATATCATTATATACTTACAAATGGGTTCCCAAATCTCCCTGAAAGGATAGAGTACAATTAAATAATCAAGTTAAAAAATTGGGACCTGGTTTCCTCCACACAAATAAACCCCATGCAGTAAGGTTTCTCGGCACAAGTCCTTGGCACCAGCAGCTAGTCTCATACATAGACAGAGAAACAGCTGATAGAAACACAAGAACTTGAGGAATCAGAAGATTCAGAACCAAGAAAGTTTATGACAGAAGAGTCAGCTGAAGCCTCTGTCTCAGTGAAGCAGGATCTGGCAAGGTCGAGGAACCCTTTCATAACACTGAGCGGTTTGCAAAGGTTTGCCAGGCAGTCCATGAGAACATCAGCTGCCACAAGGCCATTTACTGTGAAAAACGAAATGGGCCATGCAAATAAGCATTGTTGTCTTTTAGAAGAAACCGACTTCAGTTGATAAGCTTCCCTCCTCTAACAGAATCAAATCCTGGTTTTCTAGCTGTTCCATACTCTCCAGCACCTGGCCATCGTCATCCTCTGATTAAGGTTAGCAGAACTTCTGGCCTCAAAAATGCCCTTCCAGTCAGTGAGATATTGATGACATGTTAGGTGAGTGTTAACTTTTAATATATTTTTTGAAGTTTCTCCTTTCCCCCATCTAAACTTTTTGCATGAGTTTGTTTTGTGTTCTGTTTCAATTAAAGGAAACTTAATAAGTTACATGCGTATTATTATTGTTGTTATTATTTCAATATATGCCTTGATCATCAGGGATCTGAGTTACATATAAATTCAACCTAAAGACAATTTCAGAAATATATCTTATCTGTAACACAGGAACTACATGTATGATAAAAACCATTAAATTGTACCTTTTAAATGGGCAAAGTATGTGTGAATTATAACTGAATAAAGTTATCAAAAGTATTTATAAATCACCTAGAACCTAACAAGGAATCACAAAGAAAATTTAAACTTATTTTGAACTTTATGTAAATAGAATAAATATATATGTTATATACATTGTATATGCAATGTTATAGATACATATATCATTTGAATTACACTTAAAGTAACTTTAAAAAGAAAAACATAGCTTAAATACTTACATAAGAGAAGAAAAATGGTTAAAAATCAATAATCTACACTTCCAACTAGGAAGCAAAGAAAAGAAATGCAAATTAAATCAAAATTTGTATAAGAAAAAAATATTGAAGACTGTCAATCGATGAAATTTAACGTGCATAACTGTAAAAACCTGCTGTTTTGGAAAAATAATATAATTGATGAACCTTTAGCTAGATTGATTAATAAAAAGACAGATTAAACATACATTATCAATACCATAATTAAAGAGGGCATTGGTACAGATCTTAAAGTCAGTAAGGTGGAAATGGTGAGATATGATAACTGTACTCCAATAAATTTATCAACTTAGGTGTACTGCAAAAAAGGTTTTGAAATCCAAAATTGTGAAAACTTACTCAAGCCGAAGTAAAAGGTTTAAATTGCTCCCAATCTATTAAAGAAAATAAACTGGTAATTTAAAAATATTCCCACAAAGAAAATTCCAAGCCACTATGACAGCGCTTGTGATTTCTACCACATATTCAAGGGGCAATATAATCCGCGTCACGTAACCTCTTTTAGAAACTAGAGTAAAAGGGAGTACTTCTCAAGATGTGGTGAAATTAGCAAACTGGTTGAAGTGCAAGAAAGAAAAAATGACAACTCACTTATAAATGTTTACCTCCAACCTTGTTTCAGTGTAGAAATTCCAACAGTATATAATGAGTATTAGATAGTATGAGGAATTTGAGTTTATCCCTTAAGTGAAAAGTCAGTTTAAAATTCAAAACTCCGGCCAGGTGTGGTGGCTCATGCCCATAATCTTGGCTATTTGGGGGGCCAAAATGAGAAGCTAGGGGTTCAACACCAGTCTGGGCAACTTCGGGATACCCTGGGTCTACAAAAGACCCCATGTCTTCAAAACAAATTGTCTGGGACTAGTGGCATATGTTTGTGGTCTTAACTACTCAGGAAGCTGAGGCAGGAGGATCCCCTGAGACCAGGAGTTTGAGGTTATAGTGAGTTATAGTTGTGCTTCTTAGCACACTCGCCTGAGTGACAGAGCCAGACTCTGTCTTAAAATAAATAAATACGTAATATTTCAAAAAATTGATTAAAACCTTTAATGGAATAATAGAGGAAAGCCATGTGATCGTTTCAATAGATGAGGAAAAGTACTTAACAAAATACAGACGTGATAAAAGACATTCTGCAAAACAAGCCCGGAAGGACATTTCCTCAACTCTGAGAAATGCTATCTAGAATTTGTACAAAATTGCTAAGAAGCCAGATACGAGTGTACGGACTACGTGATTTCATTTTCAGGGAGTTTTGGCAAGAAAAAAAATTATCTATGATAATGAAAAACAGAAGGGTAGCAGTTTATAGGATTATGGGGATTTACTGAATGAGAACTTTCAAGATTGGAGAATCTTCTATACATTGTTCACAGATGCTGTTTAGAGAATGCATACTTTTTTAAAAATTCAATGTTTTTATTTAAAATCTGTGGCTTTCACTGCATATAGATTTTATATTAATAATTAAAAAATTCATTATTCTATGAAGAATGTGTCTGAGCATGACTTTGTAGATTTGATATACAGATAAAGGTAACATATCTATGGGGGAAATACCAGTAAGCTGCTTAAGTAACAGCGTGGGTGCAATAAAATAAGGCCATGGCTGTAATTCTGGGAGGCCCAGGCAGGTGGATCTTCTGAGTGAAGGAATTGGAGACCAGCCTGAGCAAGAGCAAAACCCCATCTTACTAAAAATAGCTGGCACATGTCGTCCTAGCTATTTGGGAGGCTGAGGCGACAGGATCCCTTGAGCCCGAGAGTTTGAGTTTGCCGTACACCATGGCACTCTACCCAGGGTAACAGAGTAAGACTTTGTCTCAAAAAAAGAAAAGAAAAACAAGGCACTGCTCACAACGTGGTTTTGTTTGTTTGTTGTTTAGGTGTTTTTAAATTTTGTTTTTGTTTTTTATTTATTTTTTTTAACATCCAGAACTGAAGTTTGTGGGTTATATTAAGTAGAGATGTAGGGGCATATTCAAAGCAAGGAAGGCATCAAAGATAGCTAGATTTGGGGAAATTCAATTTATTAAGTAAAAGAAATCAAAAGAAAAACAGAATAACCATAGCAGAATGTTTGAAAGACACGTTAAGTGCTTATGTTGGAAGTAGCAATAGAAAATAATGGGGAATCGGGCAGTGCCTGTGGCTCAAAAGGGTAGGGTGCCGGCCCCATATGCCGGAGGTGGCTGGTTCAAACCCAGCCCCAGCCAAAAAAAAAAAAAAAGAAAAGAAAAGAAAAGAATGGGGAGTGAGTGAGGAGAAAGACGCATATAAATGAAAATTCTTGAACGCTAATGCCATACTAAGGGGATAAGAGGAAGAGGAGGTGCATACACCAGCCAGTGGCAGCAGAGTGGCAAAATTGTGCCCAGTTCTATCTCTATCATGCGGCAGCATCATTTTTGATACCAAAAGCCGTGTGTTTGCTGGAGCTGTATGAGCAAATAATCCCCACTGCCTGCTGATTAGAGACTAAGTGCAGGAGGTTGTCAGCTTGTCAGTTTCCGGTTATGCTCTGTGGAAGGCTTGTGGCCTGGGCATCATCCCCTCACTTGGAGATCTGCAGGAGATGCACAGTTTTTCCAGGAGGGGTGGCGTAGCAAGGTGCAAAGACTCAATTTATGACACTTTTATGTTCCTAAAAGATCACAGTCAGCCCTATTTGATTTTTATATACCCAGTGGGAGAGTAAAGGGGATAATGTTCAGGGATAGTTTGCATTTAAATGATTCCTTTAGTCAAAGAGATTTGCAAATGCTGTATCATTAAACAAGGTTTCCTTTGAGAAACATTACAAGTAAATACAAAATTGCAATGCCTATTTCACAGTGGGACAATATTAGGTGCTTCAGGAAGACGGGCCTAAGAATGTCATTCAAGAACAGTGCACCCTAATTGACATGTAAAAATAATAACACTGTATGTAGTTTTAGTTCAGCCTTCCTCATTAGCTCTAGAATTTTCTAATAAATGTTTCATCTCCTTTTTTTCTAAATGGGGCCAAAATAGTCTTCTTCTCTATCTCTTAAGTTGTTAGGATCATCATGTTAGATAACATGTGAAAATAGAGAGGAAATAAGAAACATTTCTTGCTCATCTTTGTATTAGTATGTGCCTTATAATTAAAGCACTTCGTACAATGTAGGTCTTCAATATGTGTGGAATTAGAATTTTTTTTTTTTTTTTGGCTGGGGCTGGGTTTGAACCCGCCACCTCTGGCATATGGGGCCTGCGCCCTGCCCTTTTGAGCCTCAGGCACTGCCCGGAATTGTGATTTGTCAATAATGAGGTAGTGGGAATTTAAGTCACTTAATAAGAAATTTGAACTTTAAATTATATAGTTTTTTAATATTTAAAAACATATTAAGGTCATTCATTTTGTTTTCAGTATCAGGATGGTGGGTACCGATGCATTTATCTGGATTGCTAAATGGTATATGGATAGGTAATGACAAGTTTAGAATTAAATTCTAGATGTTTTAAGGAGTCTACATTTAGTGATTTTTAAATGCTGATTTTAAGGGATTATAATTTAGATCCAAGCAAGATTTTAAACACTTGAATCATGTAAAGAGTTTCAAGAAAAAGGAAGTACAGCTCAGAGAGGTGAAAACCAAGCTTCAAGAATGAAATAATGTGACAAAATGTGTAGACAACTATTCTCATTAGAAGTGAAGAAAATGCAAAAGAAACATATTTATACATATGATATAAAATTTGAATTATAGACTTTTCGAAATGAATGAACTTTTATATTTGATATATAAATATAAAATTATATATATATTTATCTTGTCATTTATATATACGACAAGATAACCCCTTGTTAAAATAAAACAGGAAAATTAAGTTTAGTTAATCCCTTGTTAGAGCAGGCCTGTTAAAATGTTCACTATAGGCCATGCGGTCATAGTGGGTAGAAACCTTGCTGAATAAAAGTTTGGGATAAAACCCAACTGATTTAGGATTTGGTAATCTGTAAAGGACTCAGGACAAATACAACTTTATGTATCTGTTTTTTAACAGGAGTACTTTAAAGAAACACTTGGGCTATTAGGGCAGTGTGAACACACTCGCAGATAATCCATTTAGAGATGCTGTTGTCCATAAGTCTTCAAAACAGTCATTAGCCTGCTTACCGCATGCTCTTTGCTAAGCACCCTTCACATGCAGAGGCAGAATTTTGTGGTATACTTTGAACTAAGAACTTATGACTGAAAGTCATAGAAGTTCATTCATTTTGAAAAGCCTATCATTCAAATTTTTAACATTTTACAACTGGACAGCTTTTGCTTACACATTACTCAGAATCATTCTTTCAGCTAGCTGAGCAAAGACAATAAAGTTAAAGGAGAAACCAAGGCTGGACGATTTGGGAGGCAAAATAATTACACTTCATCAAAATCCGTTAGAACTCTTCAGTGTGGGTTAGGAAGGGAGGAGCAGGAGGGGGATTTGGCAGTAATCAGAAAGTGAGATATCTAAAGCATAATTGAGAAATTATAAATTTGACTTTGAAATCCTTGATGAAAAGGCACTCTAGGAAACATAATTATTAGCATACTATTTAATGTTTTAATTGGATGCATTTTTCTGTGCGTTGTCAAAGTGATTTTTGAAGTTGATTGTGTTTTTGCCTCCCTTCCTATTCTTTAAAGCATAGTCAACCTTAGTCAGAGAGGATAAGGAGGTAGATTACATAAAGAAGGGAAAAACTAATGATTTAAGAATGTGTGGTTTTTCTGTCACATGAAACATCACTCGTAAGTTTCTCATTTGAGGGCAACATCCACTCTTTCAGAGAGAGAAGAATATTGTATTAGGCAGCAAATCATTATGGTCTTGGGTATTTAGAGAAAGTCTGTTGGTTGTATTAAATTATCCTGGCATCTGTACTGGCCTTGATGATAAAGGCCTTTAATCATTGATAGTAGTTATTTGTTACGTGTGGTTCTCATTGTGTTCGTATAAGCCAAATTGCTGGTTATTTCTTAAAACGTGAAACAGCAAAAACAGCCATGAAATGTAATCTTAATTTATTTCATTAGACTTTAATATTAATCAAAATGGAAAGTATAAAATATTTTCTGAAAAAGACAAATGTTGCAAGTTTGTCATTTTAGAATGCCGAGTATTTTTAATGCATAAAACCAAATAAATTCAATAAAGACCTACCACTTTTCTTATTCAGTCATGTAGATCATTCTTTGCAAATTACACAGAAAAAAAATGTAGTCTCGATTCAGGCAAAGTTTCTTTGATCTTCTTGTAAATAAATGGCAGCCTTCCTCCCATAGGACTGTTTCTTGAATATAATTTCTTTCATCAAGTAGTTTGTCTTCTCTCTATGAACATCAAGGTGGTTTGCTTCAGAACTTCAAACAGACTTTCCGACACATTTACAGGAAATATATTAAATACTGTAAATGACAAAACTTCCTCTCCACTTCCCAGGAAGACGGAGACAGAGAGATTTTTTTGCTGCATGGCCAATGGTAGGAGGCACGTCCTATATTTTAGTCATAATACCTAGACAAACACTGAGCACTCCCTTCCCTTGAAAGTAAAAAAAGGAAATGTACATCCTGAGAAAGGGGGGTGAGCTTGATGAACCCAAGAAGAAAATTCAGGAACGGGGGATCACTGATGAGCAGGTCATAGACTATTAAGATTCATAAGAGTTTTAAGGCTTCATGTTTATTACAATAAGAGCAAAATAAGTTTACAATGGAAACTTCAGTGGGATAGGCTCCAATGTTCCTAGCTTCTACTGAGCTTTTTAATATTTTATTGAGAAATTAAAGGATTTTTTAATTGACACTAAACAGGGGTGTGGGGCATTAATATTTTCATGTCTTGATACTTAGATTGTAAAATGATAGTCTTGTTGAGGAAGATGTCTTCAGAAAAATTTTTTTAATAGAATAGGACATGAATAGTATAGACAGCATTTTATGGAAGAAATGTACTTTTCAAATTATGAAATCTAGGAAGAGTTGTATAATTCACCAATAATCATATGGCATTTTTAGTATCTTTCATTTGCTCAGTTCTTTTACAATGATCCAACATTGTAGTCATTCACTGGTACCCTACTTACAGTAAGCAAGGTTCCATAGGATGAAAAAGATGCCTAAAATTACTGACCTCTGGGTGATCACATTTTTAAAGGACAGTTACATTATCTAGCTAAAAACACTTAGCCAAGGGATGTAAGTACCTTCATTACTGAGATATAGTTTCCAATGTTTTGAAACATCGTTAAAGGAGATAATATTTTCTAAATTTTGCAAACTGAGGCCACTTTATAGAGAAGACTGCATTTGACCTAAGTTTGAATAACAAGTAGAATTTGTCTACGTAGGTAGATATGTGAGATAAACATGATGGAAATAGTTTACATGGAAAAATGAGTATCTATGTTGCATATAAATATCAGTGGTGATTGACACATTGCTCTCACAAGCACATGTATTGACAAGGAACATTTCCACATATATTTTTTTGCATGAAAAAGCCACTCTCGCATGCTGGTTCAGAGCTCAGGTCTGAAGTTCGAGACGTGGGTTCAAATCTTTGTTCAGCACTCCACTAGTATGACCTGGGATTGGTTACTTAGACTGGTAAGCTTCAATTTCCAAAATTACAAAATAGTGCATAGGAAGACTTGTTCACTATTAAAAAACAGATTCAATAATGCAGTAAAAGGTTTTTCACGACTCCTGAGTGTAATACACATTCATTTATTGTGATTCAGTTAATTGCCTAAAAATTATGTTAGAATGTCCACTATATTCTTTTCTTCATTTTTTAAACACACTACTTCTAAGTGGTGAATGTTATTGTAATTACCTGGTACAATAGGATTTAGAATGCATCCTTTAAACTTTTAACCTATACATATATTGTCTACAATAATTGACTGCCTGTCATTTTATATTCCCCCATCTTATTAAATTATAAGTAGCTATGATATCCCCAAGTCTTTGCAGTTTGTTTTTTTTTTTTTTTTGGCTGGGGCCGTGTTGGACTCACTACCTCCAGTATATGGATGGGCTGGGACCCCACTCCTTTGAGCCATGGGCACCACCTGATATCCCCAAGTCTTTACTCAAATTAATTCCCCTGCCTAGAATACCCTCCTCTCGCAAATGTTATATGTTTCCTCTCTTAAGCACAAAGACCATATTTAGAAAAAGCATCCATACTTTTGCTATGGGGAAGAACTCTTGTGCTTTCTTTTGAAAGTCTGAAACTCAAAAAATGAGAAGATTTAGATTAGAATTTGAAAAATGAGTTTATGAATTCTTTTTATAGTCACCTATAAAGAGATGCCTCCGACCGGCATCTCCCCTTCAATCCATTTGGCACATAATCCGGGGGACACCCTGATATGTTCATACTTCCTCCCATTCCTTCATTAACTCATTCAAAAAGCACACATAAAGTATCTGCTATAGTCACAGAAGGATCTCACAGACCAGGGCAAGAGTCATAAATAAGCACGTAATTACAATCAGGCATACTAGATGTTATTTGTTAAAGATATCAGAGTGGATGGGAACAAATGAACGATTCAAGCAAAAAAAAAAATGTGATGATACATTCGTTTGTATTTGTTAAAATTGGGGGGTCCAACTGAAGGTATTTTACTTCAGCCTTAATTTTGACTCCCCTCAATCTCTTGCTTCTCATCCCACAGACAACTTTCCCCTTATCTATATATTCTCCTTCTTCCATTCACTTCTTTCCACTCAAAATCTGTGCCGTTGAACTTCCCATTTCTTTTCTAATCACTATCACAGACCTCTGCTGACGGAGACCAATCTCAGCCTTTGAAACTACTTCACTATCAAAAGATATTTCTCCTCTCCTCGAAAATTTCAACATCTCTATTAAGGATACACTTTGCTCCTGAAGTGAAATATTTTTCTCTCTTTGATGTCACCAGCCTTTCATGATATATCACTCTTTTCTAATATGGTGAGTGAAACGGAACTATTCTGTCTTCTCCATCACAATCTGGTGCTGCTTTTTCCAGACTCCAACTCTTTTATGATGTATTTTAGTTTACTAATCCCTCGAGTATACTAGTGTGGTTTCATGCCTTAACATGACCTCCAGCTAACCAGACTCACTTGTCTGTTATATTTCTTTTTCGTATTCTTACATTCCAAATAAATTTTGATTGCACAACTCAACTTTCTCTGCATCCCATTCTTAGGAACACCTTCCTTAGTGATTTGACTCTAAAACTGGCACCTCATGACAATGATTCATCCCAGGAAATGAAATATTTCCCACTGAACACTTGAATAGCACAGTTCTATAAGACCAAGGATCTTGTAGTTTAACCGTATGCAAATTTATAGACTTTAGTTCCTAAATTATTTCCTGAAACTCACATTTAAGGTCATGCCACCTGCTACATCAAATAAACATGTAAGTTTCAATGACTTAACACAATAAATGTATATTCCTCACTCATGTAACAGTCAAATTCAAGTTTTGATGGTTACAAGTAGCTTTTTCTTTCATGTGTTTTAAGGATGTGTAAGTTTTAAGTTTTTGATGGTTGCAAGTAACTTTTTCTTTCATGTGTTTTAAGGATGTAAGTTTTTTTTTTACTACTATTCTCTAGTGTTTTTTATTATTCGCTAGTGTTTTAAAGTTCTCCATTTCTAGTAGACATAGAAGTAAAGAAATGACTTAGAAATAGGTGCACTCATTTAATCACCGTGTCGAAAGTGATACATATCATTTTCACTCAAATTCTACTGTTGGGTACTAGCCATGTGTCAGAGAACTGGGTCACTGGCTAGGCAGTTTCTTTCTTGCAACAGCCTGGGAAAACATCACTTTTCAGTGTTATTCAGATTATTCTTTCTCAGTAATTATCTTTCAAAAAGTTGGAATGAAATTTCCAGGTTGTCCAGGATAACATGTAATATTAAGTGGCACCTACTTGCTTAAAGTGCTGTAAATACATTTGGGGAAATTTATGCCTGCTTGCTTTCATTTTAATGAATTTAAAATTTTCCCTTTTTTGACCTTCAAAAATATGTGCATTTATTCCTTTACTCTTCACTTCATTAAATGTTTCTTGAGCACCTACTGTATGCCAGGAACAATGATATACTTGAGATCATTGGATCACTGCCTTTGTGAGCTCATATTCTATCGAGTAAAGAGTAAATAGTAAACGTCATAAATAAGTGAATTGTTTTGAATATTAAAATGTGTTAAATTCTATGGAAAAAGAGAGGAGGTGATGTATAGGAATCAGGGTTGTATGAGGTGCTGGTAACAACTTGAAAATGGTTATCGCTGAAGGTCTCACGATGAAGGTAATACCATTTGAAAAATGCAAGGAGATGGCGCCTCGACCATGCCAACTAAAAGGAATTCCAGGCAGAGGGAAAAAAATGGGATAGGATTTTGCTAGTATGTTTAGGGAACAGTGAGGAGCTCAAAGTATCTGGGATGCAGTGATAAAGGACAAGAGAAGTGGGCAGTGATGGTTCAGAGATGGAGAAGGGGCTGTGTCTCATAAACCTTGCTGACAGGTTAATGAATCACTTGTGCTGTTATTCGCTATGCAATGAGAAACCTTTGCAGTGTTTGAGGTAGAGAAGTTAAATTATCCTTGTTACTTGAAAGGATCACTCTCACTGTCGTGTTGAAATAGACTACAAGAGTCCAAAGAAAAAAGCAGGGAGTGTAATTAGGAAGTTATTTCAGGTGAGAGATATTGGTGACTTGGAAGAGAGTGTTACTGATCCCAATTCACAGATGAAAACAGTATTCAGTATGTACTTTATCTGCCACCATTCTGACCTTCAATTGATACTAACATCCTGAGAGAATTTTGACACTTCACTTATTAAATCCCTTTCTAGAAAAGATCTAGATTATTCTAAAATCTATAGTGGATGGCTGGCTGTGTGGAAAAACTGGGGAGGAGCTCTTGTAACAGAATTTTGGTTCAGCCCATTTTTCTGCAATGGTGAGAGATGGGAATTAATATTCCTGTTGTGCTTGAGCAAGTAATTTCTAAAGTACTAAAGATGTACACGTCAAGAAAGACATTATTCTTCTCTCCTCAGTGTTGTTTCGAGTGACACTTGTTACTATTTCATAATTATCAAATACCTTCTGTAACTATTGATTGTTAAGAAAACACATGAGACATAAAGAAAGAAAATTGCCTATTTTCCAACCCAGCACTTTTCGCCATTAACATTAATGTTGATAAATTTACTTTTCTTTTTTTTTATAACTATCTGTGTATACAAAATTGTAATAAAATGATATAAATAATTTAAGCCCATTATTTTCAATTAATATTTTATTGTAAACATAATACCATTTCAATGCATATTCTTAATAAAAACCAATCGGTCGTACACATAAAATTTATCATTTGTCTATATAAAAATTATTTTGCCATCTCACTGTTGTTGAAAATTATGGTTATAATTTCTATTAACAGAAATACATTCTAAATGACTGTACTAGTTCAAAAGTCTGAATATTTTCTTAGGAAATAAAGTTGAGTGAATAGACAAAGGTTATAAGAAACTAATTATTTGGCTCGGCGCCTGTGGCTCAATGGGCTAAGGTGCCAGCCACATACACCTAAGGTCGTGGGTTTGAATCCCTAGCCCGGGCCACCAAACAACAATGATGGCTGCAACCAAAGAATGGCCGGGCATTGTGGCGGGTGCCTGTGGTCCCAGCTACTTGGGAGGCAGAGGCAGGAGACTCGCTTGAGCCCAGGAGTTGGAGGTTGCTATGAGCTGTGATGCCATGGCACTCTACCCAGGGGGACAGCTTGAGGCTCCGTCAAAAAAAAAAAAAAAAAAAAAAA
>CAUYQV010040711.1:0-18389 GCA_963574575.1 Galagoides demidoff
TATATATCTGTCTAACAAGGGTACAAGTGAACTTTTCTAGAACTAGAATATAAATGTTTTGATACAATGACTAAGCAAATGACATGAAATTTATGTTAACCAGCTTGATGAAAGTATTTCAAATTGTATATGAAAACAGTAAAATGTACCCCATGTTTGCATTAATGTATACAGCTATCAATTATTAAAAATTAAAAAATAAAAATAAAGTATGGGTATTATCATTACTATTAATATTATTATTATTAATTCCTAGTAAATAGCTTTGTCCCATAAAATAATAACTCAAAAATATGATTAAAATTAGAGAATAGTCCATATCACAAAGTCCCAAAGATGCAGATGCTGGTGAGAATGCAGAGAAAAGGAAACACTTTTATACTGCTGGTGTGATTCCAAACTAACACAGCCTCTATGGAAAGAAGTATGGAGAATTTCTCAAAGAACTAAAAGTAGACCTTCCATTTGATCCTGCAATCCTATTACTAGTTATCTACCCAGAAGAAAAAAAGTCATTTGTACCCTAAGGACATATGCACTAGAATGTTTATAGCAGCTCAATGCATAATCACCAAGATATGGAATCAACTCAAGTCCCCCTCAACTCACAAATGGATTAATAAACTGTGGAATACTATTAAACTATAAAAAACAATGGAGACTTAACATCTTTTGTATTAACCTGGATGGAGCTGAAGAATATTCTACTTAGTAAAGTATCACAAGAATGGAAAAGCAAGTATCTGGTGCACTCAATACTAATATGAAACCAGTACACAAACAAATACCCAAGCAAGAGAAAATCACAAACTCAAATTGGCAGAGGGGAGGGAGGAGGCAGAGGGGAGGAAGAACGGGACTGGTGTGCTTTCATCTAAAAGGCACAATATAAGGGTATATAGCACCTCCTGGGTGAGGGGCACAACTACAACTTGGACTTTACCTAATAAAGACAAACAATGTAACCTAATCTTCTATACCCTCATACTAAATTGAAAAAAAAATTCCAATAAAATTCAATACAAATGGGTCTAGTGCAATTTTTTAAAAAAGTAATTCAGAATAGAAAACCTCACCTTAAACTGTCTACAATACTTACATAGTTGCATCTTTTACCCATTTTAATGAACTTCATATATTTACCGCTTCCTTTAGCTTGATAATTGATGACTTTCTGAAATGTGTCCATGGCATAGAAAGTTTCTAAGACTCTGATAATTCTAATTGACTAGCTTGTTCTTAGAGATGAAAGAGATCATTATCATTAATGATCCAAAACAAAAGAATTAGGGAAATAATTTATATTTGGTTTTTGATTACACAATTTAACATTTTCCATGAATAGGCCATAGACTAGCTAAATCACAAACAGTTGAGACATAAAACTTTTAAAAGAAATACAGTATAACTACAGCCACTATCAAATGAAGGCTTTTGTGTCTTTGTGTGTTTAAATAGATCCTGTTTTAAACATTAATCTCACTCCCTCAATGGCAATGATTTTCTGATTTAAAAAAAAAATCTTTAAGTAATTTAAACATCCCAACCAAAAAGAAAGGTGAAAAACAGAACAGTGGTTTCCAAGGGTAAGAGGTGGGGGACAGAGTAGCATGAGGGAATTTTGAGGGATAAGAGCACTGTGCTATGTACTGGTTGAGGTGTTAGTTAAATGAATTTATGCATGCATTAACATTCACAAAACTAAAAGAATTTCTTCAAAGAACTGCATATTAAAAACAGTAAATTTTACTAGATGATAATTTTCAAAACAAAAATATATTAAATAAGGTATTCAATTCCTGGTCAGGTATAGTGGTTCACACCTGTAATCCTAACACTTTGGAGTGCTGAGGTAAGAGGATCACCTGAAGCCAAGAGTTTGAGATCAGCCTGAGCAACATGAGAACCCATCTCTACAATTTTTTTTTAATTAGCCATGCACAGTGCCAGGTACCTGCAGTACCAGCTACCTTGGCACCTACAGTCCCAGGACAAGACAGGAGGATCATTTGCACCCAGGAGTTTGAGACTGTATTGAACTATGATGATGCTAATACAGGGCAGGTGCATCTAGGCTTGGTCAATGCCAGGCAGCCAGAAAGACCTGCTGAGCTTTCTGCATCTCTGCCCTGGGGATGTTGGTGCAGTAACCAAGGGGAGGCAGAGCTGGAAAACCAAGTGCCACAGAGAGGGTGAGCATGGTGGAAGCCCAAGGGTTCCCTAGTTAGTTGAGGGAGACCACAGCACAGTCCACACTGCTGCAGGTGCCAACCCAAGAACCACCCTTGAACCTAGAAAGCTCTCCTCTGGCTGCACTATTCCCCTGCAAGCATTTCACAGGCCTAAGGGTGACATAGAGTTCCCCAATTCAGGGATGAACAGGGACCCCCTCATTTCCTAGGCCTGGACAATTTTATAAATGGACTGTATTCATTCATTAATGCATTCATTCACCTTGCCCCTAGTGGAAGGGACTGTATCCATTCACTGATACACTCATTCATCTTACCAGAGCAGAAGGAACTGTATCTATTCATTTATGCACTTATTCATCTTGGCCCAGCCAAGTGGACTGTATCCACTCATTTTTTACCACATCCTGGCCAAATGTAACTCCAAAGGATCCATGTGACTATATATACCCCTAGAAAAAAACCCAGGTAGACAGGACATTTTCTGACTTAAGTCTTTCCCTCTGCCAGGAGCTCTGATGCTTTCTCCGTATTCTTTTCTGTAAAACGTATCCCGTCTTACCACTGATCTGTGGTCCATGGATTCATTCTTCCAAACCCTGAGACCAAGGAACTACTAAAGAAAAAATTTCGTTAACAATGCCACTACACTGTAGTGTGGGCAACAGGGTGAGATCCCATCTCAAAAACAAAATTCAGGTCCTGACTTATGCTAGCCACATTTCCAGTGTTCAGTGACCAGTGTGGCTGTGGCTGTCATACAAGACAGGGCAGATATAGAACGTATCCTTCATTGCAGAATGTTTTTGGATAGTACTATTCTAGGCCCTATTGCATTTTTTCTGATAAAGTAACAACTGAAAGGATCCTTTTTCCTTTGGGTTTAAATATATTGTATGTGGTATTGCTTAAACATGACCTAATTTCGAAATAATTTTCTCCTCCCAAAATGTCAATTTATCAATAGCTCGGTGAGATATTATTCTGTTGTTAAAAGGAAAAACTGGCACTGTTAGTTTTTATTAATAAAATGTGCATGGGCATTTTAAAAAGAAAAAAGGAAAAACTACTTTGTTACTAAAAGGTTTGCTAAACTTTCTACTGCTTTTTTAGCCTATCTTTTATTTGTGAAAAAAATAAGTAAACTTGAATAAAATACTATACAAAGAAAGAAGTGATATTACCCTATGTAATTTGTGTGCTGGAGATAAGAAAAGACTTCCTTATTTAGTACATTCTATTTGTGTATTTAAAAGTTGACCAATGACATTCAGCATAAACAAAAATGTTCCTCCTTTAGGTACTAGCACTCAGCTTTTCTAATATATGTTAGATATCAAAGAAATTTCAAAACTAAGGTCTCAAAGGAATCAAAATTAAACAGTATTTTAATTTTATCTTAAGAGAAAATTCAAACACTAAATTATCACAATACAGTTCTGGATGCTAAATCCTAGGGCAGGAAGTCAAATAGCATTTATTTATACAACAGATACTTACTGAGTGGCTGGCATTGTGCTAGCTGCTAGGTACACAATGGTTAGCAAAATGAAGCACAGACTCCAGAGAGCTGGAAATTGCTGGTAGTAGTTCAATTTTGAGTCAGAACTATTCTTCTTTTACATGTTCCCCCTTCCAAAATAATCGTCCCTTCATCCCCCACATTATTATAAAGTTTCAACAGCTTTTATTTTTCTCAGAATATTATTAGGAATCAATGGTATTATTTTTATTTTCAGACGAACATTTTTTCATTATATAAATAGTTCCTCTGAAAATAAACATAACAGCCTACAAATTATTAATACAGATCATAGAGAAGACTCAAGGCAGAGGACTACTCACTGTATTTAGATAAAGGCAGTGGTGGGAGAGAAGGAAGGAAAATAAACCCAATGTGTTTTGTGACCTCAATAGCATTAATAGTGAGGGTACTACCTGTCACAGGAACTATAAAGATTGATTATTTTAATGCTTATGGTGTTCTGTGTCTCTTAAAATGTCACACATGAAATTCTGGCAGAGTAAACTTTATTTGCATATGATCTGTATAGTCTGTGTAAACATACAAAGTCTGGATCTTATATTCTCAGGCAATATGAAAGCTAGGATCTTGGACAAATCACCCTACCTCTGAAGGCTTTAGTTTCCTGATAGACTACACAAAATAATCTTTGTAGCTCTTTCTATAAAAACTAAAATCTGTATTATGAACACTTATGGGCTGTCATTAGTACAGTGTGTCTCAAAAGTCATCTCTAAAGTTACCACACACAAAATAAAATAAAATAAAATAAAGTTACCACACATAGGAAAGTGGGAAATTGTAGTTAAATGTACCCTAATTTAAAAAATATTCACTCCAAAATTCTACAAAATATTCTCTACCTATTGGCTACCTCTTTGTAAAATTTTGTAATGAATATTTTGTAAATAAAGGTCATTTAGCTATAATTTCCCATTTTCCTATGCATAATGACTTTTGGGGTACCCTGTAGATTTTTTTCTCTTATATTCATTCTTATATGATAATGAAAGGTGCTATAGTCTGAATATATTTCTGAAAAATTCATATATTGAAATACTAACTCACAAGGTGAAACAGTATTAGGAGGTGAGGACTTTGGGAGGTGATTAGGTAATGAGGGTAGGTCTCCCAAGACTGGGATTAGTGTCTTTATAAAAGTGGACACAGGCCAGGTATGGTGTCTTATGCCTATAATACCAGTACTTAGGAGGCTTAGGGAGAGAGGACTGCTTGAGGCCAGGAGTTTGAGACTAGCTGCACAGGGTGGTGTACACCTGTAGACCCAGCTACTCAGGAGTCTGAGGTGGAATGATTAGCTTAGCCTTGGAGTTCCAGATTACAATGAGCTATGATCAAGCAGTGCACTACAGCCTGGAAAACAGAGCAAAATCCAAATCTCTAAAAATAAATAAATAAAGTAAGTAAATAAAAAATAAAAGAGACACCAGAGACCTGATTTGGCCCTTCTACCATGCAAGGACACAACAATAGGGTGCCATCAATGAACCAGGAAGTCAACCTTCAACAAACACCAAAATTGCCTACACCCGAATTTTGGACTTCTCAGCTTCTAGAACTATAAAAAATATTTTTCTGTTGTTTATAAGCCACCCATTTTATGATATTTTGTTATAGCATCCTAAACAGACCATGAAAAAGGTAATCCAGTTTCCTACATAAAGGCTAGGAAATTGAATAAATGGCCCAAGAAACCCAAAGAGAAAATGAAAGCGGTAGGATTCAAATGCAGATGTATACAACTCCAAAGTTCATACTCTTTCCACATTTAAATGATAAAGCTAGATATTTAGTTTCCTGGGAACACTAATATTCTGTGCCTGTGATTGGAGCAATTTGTGGCTTATAAATAAAAATACCTAAAAAGCATAAAATATTTCTACTGTTTAAGCCAAATTTTAATTATATATTTATTTTCTGCCCACTACATTTCATATCTTCTCTCATGATTGTTTAAATTTAAAATAATTTTAAAATCTATTTCTTCGAGTTTTTATCAGATCTGACAACCAGGCAATTCTAATATTTCCCCACTTTTATAGTCATTATGGGGGAAGTTCTTTGGCTAAATTTCTAGCATACTAAAATTCTTTTTTATCCCTCAGGAATTAATTTATATGTCATCACAATAAATTCAGGATAGCATTTTGCTCAGTCAGTGTTGGAGTCTTCAGATGGTTTAAACTGAAGTGCTATCTAATGTTTTTTTGTCCTCTATTGCACATTGGAAAAATAAGAATCATCTTGGGCAACACATCAAATATACAAAAACTAATGAAAGTTGATTAGCAAAAAGAAGTTCTGTACACACTTTTTCTGATATCTGATACCACAAATAATCAAAAACAGTCTTCACAAAATGAGCATGCAGGCCACAGGTTGGACACTCCCCTGGTTTACAGCTCACATTCTCAAGTCTCTTATACATATATAATAGCTAAAGAATTTTCAAAAATTTAAAAAGCTTACTTTCTTACATTTTAATATAATAATTCAACATAAAGGCAATCAGAGATTTTTCAGAGCTTTAAAGGATACTATCATTTTACATATGTGGAGATTGAAGTCAAAAAAGTGAAATGATTCATCAATTACCCTGAATTTCTAACATATTTCACCCACTACTCATAATATACTTTTAATCAACCAAAAACAATTTATAATACATAATAGGAGCCCTGCTTATGATACATAGTCTCAATAAAAATTCAATTATTATTTATTGAAAAAAATGTGTATATTAAGAGAGGAACACTACTTTGATGCTTCAATAAAGGATACTAAAAGTTAAGATATCATAAGAGGAAGCCATTATGCTCTGTTAACATTTATACCATTTAACAACCTAAATAAAGGTTGACACTTAAATCATTTTATAAACTAGAAAAAGACAATTCTTAGAAACTAACATAATAGTGCAAAATCAATCTAAAAATTCAAAAATTAAATATTTTAATGTGATTCTGTTAGCTTTTCTTAAGTAATAGCATTGATTTTGATGAACTAAACTAGCCATAAACTAAATGTGCTGCCAGAATTTTCATTTCCAATATATTTTCATTTTGCTTCAATAATTATAAAACAAGGGTGGAAGAAAGATGGCCGACTAGAGCCAGAGTCCACAGAAGCTCCCATCCAGAAGGAGTTAAAGGACAGAAGTTTAGCAAGTAAACTGATGGTTTGGAGCTGAGCCAAGAGAGAACAATGAAGAATGCACATCAACCCTACTGAGGCGAGATGCAACCCCAAGGATACAAATAATAGGCACAAAAAAAAATTTTTTTTAAGACTGAGCCTCAAGCTATCCCCCTGGGTAGGGTGCCATGGCATCGCAGCTCACAGCAACCTCCAACACCTGGGCTCAAGCGAGTCGACTTCCTAGCCTCCCAAGTAGCTGGAACTACAGGCACCTGCCACAACACCCAGCTATTTTTTGGTTGCAGCCATCATTGTTGTTTGGCGGGCCCAGGCTGGATTCAAACTTGCCACCTTAGGTGTAAGTGGCTGGCACCTTAGCCTCTTGAGCCACAAGCACCGAGCCAATAGGCACAAAATTCATCGCCAAGCAGAAGGGAGTCCCCTCCCCCATAAGAACGACTCCCAGTATCCTTTCTACAAACAAGCGAGCAGAGTTGAAACATCCTCCCACTTTATCCCACAAAAGAGACCCTCTAAAAACCGGACTTCCTTCCCCTATTAGGGTGCCATAGCACTCTCCTGCTAGGCATAAAACTGTATAAAACTATATATATTTTCTACCTCCAAGTCCAAACTCCCTGCGCTCCCCTCTACTCTCACCCTGAGGTCTGGAAGCCTAATCCCCATGGAATCCAGATTCTTGGGCATTTTCTCGACAGGTGTGGACAGGGCGTGGGCTATTGAAGGTCTATGCTGATTCTGCAGCACAGGGGTAAGGAGAAGAGGGTGGACTGAAGGAACCATTTGGGAAAGGAAGAGGCAGTGCCCCGGTGGCACAGAACAGCTACAGCAGCAGCACAGAGAACAATAAGAGTCACACCCCTGAAGCTATTTTGGAGAGACACTCCCTGTCTTTCTGGGCAAGAAGACAAAGCCACACATCTTCTCCAGTGTCAGACACCGGAGGAACAGATCTGGGACAGAAATGCAGGCCCCATGAACAAAGTATATGCCTGAGGCGGTATCTGACTCAGTGGACATGCAGATGGAGAATAGAAGACACGCTCACAAAGATGGCATACTCCCAGGGTGGGGCTGACCAAAAGGACTGCTTTAGTGAGCCTAAAAAGCACCTAGCCCTCAGGGGATCATAACTGAGACAAAGGCAGGCGGGCAGAAGCTGGAACTCAGACATGAGTGTGAGCTCTAACTGCATCCACCCCAAAACAGACTGCAACAAAGACAGACAGACCACCTCCAGGCAGTGGCACAGAACGGGGCTGAGTCATAGTTTCTGTGAACTCAAACAGGGCTTGGTCGGCAGGGGAATATAGCCAGCACAGAATCACAAATTATGCAAAAATGTAAGTATCAGTAACATCAATAAGGGGCAAGGCTGGAACTGAGTGAACCACCCCAGGTTCCATTAACCACCTAAGGTTGTCAAGCCTCAGCTTCCCTGGCCGGATGGTGGCAGAGTATGGAGGCCTGGCTGAGGAAACATATATCTCCTGTGACTCAGGCAGGCGCAACCCCCTGGAAAAGCATCTACTTACTTCAGAGAAATGAATAACAGCCTTGCAGGGTTACCAGGGACTGGATGTGACAGAGGTGCAAGGTGAGGAAGGAGGCATCAACCTTCCCAGACTAATTCATTTGCGGGGGGGGGGGGGGTGATCCTTCTAAGTCCATGGAGCAACAGTACAAGTCATACGCAAGCTGCTAGCAGACCTCTGCTATCTAGTTGCCAGAGACCTTTTGAACACTCCCAATTGAGACCATGTGCTGCCTGGGACAATTGATTTGGATCTATGGGACTGGACCAATCACCCAAGGACTATCCAAAGTGGTACCCTGGGTGTGTGGTTGTGGGAAGGTTTGATTTTCCTTCTCCAGTTGTTGCCCATGAGGGGCGAGTGACTTAAAATCATCCCTACCACTCCAAGTAAGTCCCCAGTATCTCAGGCCAAAGCAGTGTATGGGTCCTTTGCAAAGCTCTAGGGAAAAAGGTACAGACACCAGTCCCAGCTGTTGGGCTGGTTAATCACTACTCCAGGAGCCGCCCAACACAACTTCACATTATCTGCTTATCTAGCCCAGGGGTCCTCAAACTTTTTAAACAGGGGGCCAGTTTACTGTCCCTCAGATCGTTGGAGGCTGGACTGTGGGCCCCAGGATGAGTTGGCTGCTAAGCAGGACGGGCAGCAGCAGCAAAAACACCTGGTTGGCCGGATAAATTTCCTAGGAGAGCCAAATGTGGTCTGTGAGCTGTAGTTTAAGGACACCTGATCTAGCCAAATGGTGCAAAATAATCAACAGATTCTTCAATAGATAACATTAATCTAGGGAGAGACACTCCCTGAATCAATAACATTGATTCAATAGATCAACATTCCCAAGGAACGATATGGCAGATACAACTGAAGATCACATTCATAAACAAAAGGCTCAGATGTCAGAAATTGAATTCAGAATTTGGATAACAAATAAGATTAATAGAATGGAGGTAAAGTTGGAATTAGAAATTCAAGGAGCATTTCAAAAGTTGTCTCAAGAATTCAATGAATTCAAAGACAAAATCACCAAAGATTTTGACACATTGAGAAAAGAAGTTGCAGCCCTCAGAGATCTGAAAAATACAGTAGAACCCCTCAGTAACAGAATGGAGCAAGCAGAAGAAAGGATTTCTGACATTGAAGACAAAGCTTTTGACACTCCCAAATGCTCAAAGAGGAAGAGAAATGGAGAGTAAAAATGGAACATTCTCTCAGAGAGATCTGGGACAATTCAAAGAAAACTAATATTCGCCTTATAAGAATTCCTGAAGGTGACAAGGTTGCTTCTCAAGGCACAGAGGCTCTTCTTCATGAGATTATGCAGGAGAACTTTCCAGACATGCCAAGAGATTCTGAAATTCAGATAGCAGACAGTTTCAGAGCCCCAGCATGACTCATCCCAAATAAGACATCTCTTAGGCACATCATAATTAACTTCAATGAAGTTAATATGAAGGAGAAAATTCTGAAAGAAGCCCAGATGTAAGAAAACCATAACCTACAAGGGGAAGAATATTAGAATGACTGCAGATCTCGCTGCTGAGACCCTTCAAGGTAGAAGAGGGTGGTCATCAACTTTTAATCTCCTAAAACAAAATAACTTTCAGTCTAGTATTATGTATCCAGCTGAAGTGAATTACATTTATGATGGAGAAATTAAATACTTTAATGACATTCACATGTTGACAAAATTTGCCATAACTAAACCAGCTCTCCAGGATATCCTCAGACCAATCCTCCACCATAAAAGTAAACTCACGCAGAAACTTTTGATCAAATTCCAACTTCCACAGTGGCGAAAGGATTAAAGGAGCACACTGGACATTCAAAAAAACTTGATACTCAAAATTCCACCAGGCTTATCAATAATCTCAATTAATATGAATGGTTTAAATTGTCCTCTAAACAGGCACAGGTTGGCTAACTGAATACAAAAACTCAGCCAAGATGTCTGCTGCATACAAGAATCTCATCTTACCCTAAAAGATAAATATAGACTCAGGGTGAAGTGATGGTCATCTATATTTTAGGCAAATGGAAATCAGAAAAAAGCAGGTGTTGTCATTTTATTTGCAGATACAATAGGCTTAAAACCAAGAAAAGTAAGGAAGGATAAGAATGGTCACTTTATATTTGTTAAGGGTAACAGTCAACATGATGAGATTTCAATGATTAACATAATGCACCCAACCAGAATGTGCCTCAATTTATAAGAGAGACTCTAACCAACATGAACAACTTGATTTCCTCCAGCTCCATAATAGTCAGAGATTTTAACACTCCTTTGGCAGTGTTGGATAGATCCTCCAATAAGAAGCTAAGCAAAGAAATTTTACACTTAAACTTAACTATTCAACATTTGGATTTAACAGAAACCTACAGAAAATTTCATCCTAACAAAACTGAATATACATTCTTCTCATGAGTCCACAGAACATACTCCAAAATTGATCACATGTTAGGTCACAAGTCCAACCTCAGCAAATTTAAAAAAATAGGAATTATTCCTTGCATCTTCTTGAATCATCATGGAATAAAAGTTGAAATCAGTAACACCAGGAATCTGCATACTCATACAAAAACATGCAAACTAAATAACCTTATACTGAATGATAGATGGGTCATAGATGAGATTAAGAAGGAAATTAAACAAGTTTTTGGAAGAAAATGATAATGAAGACATGAATTAACAGAACCTATGAAATACCACAAACACGGGCATAAAAGGGAAAATTATGGCACTGCAAGCCTTCCTGGAGAGGAAGTTAACAACTTAATGCGATATCTCAAGCAACTGGAAAAGGAAGAACATTCCAATCCCAAACCCAGCAGAAGAAAAGAAATAACCAAAATTAGAGCAGAATTAAATGAAATTAAAAACAAAAGGATTATACAACAGATCAATAAATCAAAAAGTTGGTTCTTTGAAAAGGTCAATAAAATAGATAAACCTTTGGCTAACCTAACCAGGAAAAAAAAGAGTAAAATCTCTAATTTCATCAAGCAGAAATGGTAAAGATGAAATAACAACAGACTCCTCAAAAATCAAAAAATCCTTAATGAATATAATAAGAAATTGTATTCTTGGAAATACAAAAATCTGAGGAAAATAGACCAATACTTGGAAGCACACCACCTTCCTAGACTTTAGGCAGGATGAAGTAGAACTGTTGAACAGGCCTATATTAAGTTTGTAAATGGCATCAACTATACAAAATCTCCCTAAAATGAAAAGCACTGGACCAGATGGCTTCACATCAGAATTCTACTAAACCTTGAAAGAGGAACTAATACATATATTACTCAATCTTTTACAAAATATAGAAAAAGAAAGAAGACTCCCCAATACATTCTATGAAGCAAACACCCCCTTGATCCCCAAACCAGGAAAAGACCCAAAAAGAAAAGAAAATTATAGACCAATATCACTAATGAATATTGATGCAAAAATATTCAACAAGATCCTAACAAACAGAATCCAGCAACATATCAAACAAATCATACACCATGACCAAGTGGGTTTTGTTCCAGGGTGTCAAGGCTGGTTCAACATATGTAAATCTATAAATATAACTCATCACACAAACAAATTAAAAAACAAACAGCATATGATTGTCTCGATTGATGCAGAAAAAAGAGTTTGATAATATCCAGCACCCTTTCATGATCAGAAAACTTAAGAAAATGGGTATAGAAGGAACATTTCTTAAACTGATAGAGGCCATCTACAGTAACCTCACAGCCAGTATCATATTGAATGGAGTGATATTGAAATCATTTCCACTCAGATCAGGAATCAAGCAAGGTTGCCCATGGTCTCTGCTGCTTTTTAACATTGTAATGGTAGTCTTAGCCATTACAATTAAGCAAGAAAAGGTGATCAAGGGTATCTATATAGGGTCAGAAGCGATCAAACTTTCACTATTCACAGATGATATGATTGTTTCCTTGAAAACAACAGGGATTCTACTACAATACTCTTAGAACTGATAAAGGAATACAGCAGTGACTCAGGTTACAAATCAATACTCATAATCTGTAGCCTTTATATATATATACCAACAATAGTCATGCTGAAAAAATTGTCCTGGACTCCATTCTGTTCATCGTAGTGCCAAAGAAGATGAAATATTTGAGAGTTTACCTAACAAAGGACATAAAATATCTCTGTAAAGAGAACTATGAAACTCTAAGAAAAGAAATAGCTGAAGATATTAACAAATTAAAAATACATACCATGCTCATGTCTGGGAAGAATCAACATTGTTAAAATGTCCATATTAACCAAAATAATATACAATTTCACTGCAATCCCTATTAAAGCTCCACTGTCATACTTTTAAAATCTTGAAAAAATAATACTTCACTTTATTTGGAATCAGAAAAAACCTTGAATAACCAAGACATTACTCAGAAATAAAAACACAGCAGAAGGAATCATGGTACGAGACGTCAGACTATACTATAAATCAATAGTGATCAAAACAGCATGGTACTGGCACAAAAACAGAAAGTTAGATATATGAAACAGAAGAGAGAACCAAGAGATCAACCCAAGTACTTACTGTTATTTGATTGTTGACAAGCCAATAGAAAACATTCAATGGGGGAAAAGATTCCCTATTTAGCAAATGGTGCTGGGTAAACTAGCTGGTGACCTGTAGAAGACTGAAATTGGACCCACACCTTTCACCATTAACTAAGATAGACTCTCACTGGAGTGAAGATTTAAAGTTAAGACACAAAACTCTAAAAATACTAGAAGAAAGTGCAGGGAAAACACTTGAAGAAATCAGTCTGGGTGAATATTTTATGAGGACCCCCCACCCAAACAATTGAAGCAACAGCAAAAATACATTACTGGGACCTGATCAAACTAAAAAGCTTCTGTACACCCAAGAGCACAGTAAGTAAAGCAAGCAAACAGCCCTCAGAATGGGAGAAGATATTTGCAGGTTATGTCTCCGTCAAATGTTTAATAACAAGAATCCACAGAGAACTCAAACATATTAGCAAGAAAAGAATAAGTGATCCCATCTCAGAGTGGGCAAGGGACTTGAAGAAAAACTTCTCTGAAGGAGACAGGCACACAACCTACAGACATATGAAAAAATTCTCATCATCCTTAATCATTAAAGAAATACAAATCAAACTACTTTGAGATATCATCTAACTCCAATGAGAATACCGCACATCACAACATCACAAAATCAGAGATGTTGGCATGGTTGTGGAGAAAGGGAACACTTCTACACTACTGGTGGGAATGCAAACTAATATGTTCCTTTTGGAAAGATGTTTGAAGAACACATAGAGATCTAAAAATAGACCTGCCATTTGATCCTACAATTCTTCTACTAGGTATATATCCAGAAGACCAAAAATCACATTATAACAAAATATATTTGTACCAGAATGTTTATTGCAGCCCAATTCATTATGCTAAAGTCATGGAAGAAGCCAAGTGCCCATCGACCCACGAATGAATTAATAAATTGTGGTATGTATATGTACATCATGGAATATTATGTAACCTTAAAGAAAGATAGAGACTTTACCTCTTACAAGTTTACATGGATGTAGCTGGAACATATCCTTCTTAGCAAAGTATCAAAAGAATGGAAGAAAAAGTATCCAATGTACTCAGTTCTACTATGAAACAAATTTATAGCTTTCTTATGAAAGCTATAACCCAATTATAGCCTAAGAAAAAGGGGAAAGGGGAGAAGGAGGGGAGGGAAGGGGGGAGGATGGGGGGAGGGAGGGTAATTAGTGGGACCACACCTACGGTGCATCCTACAAGCATGCATGTGAAATTTACTAAGTGTAAAATACAAATGTCTTAACACAATAACTAAGAAAATGCTGTGAAGGTTATGTTAACCAGTTTGATGAAAATATTTCAAATTTTATATAAAAGCAGCACATTTTACCCCATGATGGCATTAATGTACACAGCTATGATTTAATAAAATAAGTTATACAAGAAATGTATGATTATTCATTATAAAAATTTAAATACAAAAGTATACAAAGGAAATTGTGAAAGTACCTCTTTACACTGTTACTCTACCCCTAGATTTGTATCTTGGATTTAAACTTTCTTTGTTTCTTAGAATAGAGTTCCACTAAATCAGAATCATAAGCCTCTTTAAATAGGTCATTCCACATCTTTAAGGAGACATGATTATTACTACAAATTTATAGTAATCCAAATACCTATCTTATTCTAATATCATATTGAGAGAGCTGAAATTTTAAAAACACAATGTTTAATGTACTGTTATTTGCCATAGCAAAGTTAGGAAACCAATAAAAATACCAAATAGAAATGAAAATATTAGATAGGTCTCTTATACACTGATATGGAACAACAACTATGATGTATTTGCTAAGTGAAAAAAGCAAGGTGCAGGCTTGGCACCCAAACACAGTGGTTATGGCACAAGCCAAATACACCGAGGGTGGTAGGTTCGAACCTAGCCTGGATCAGCAGAACAACTGCAACAACAAAAAATAATGGCCGGGTGTTGTGGGGGGCACCTGTGGTCTCAGCTACTTGGGAGGCTAAGGCAGGTGAATCGCTTAAGCCCAAGAGTTTGAGGTTGCTGTGAGCTGTGATGCTACAGCACTCTACTGAGGACGGCATAGTGAGACTCTGTCTCAAAAATACAAACAAAAGAAATAAGAATCCTTTGGCTTGGCCCCCATCGCACAGTGGTTACATGGCCAGCAACGTACACCGAACCTGGAGTGTTGAAACCCGGCCCAGGCCAGTTAAACAACAATGCCAACTGCAACAACAATAACAACAAAAAAATTGCCAGGCATTGTGGTGGGTGCCTGTAGTCCCAGCTACTTGGGAGGCTGAGGCAAGAGAATCAGTTAACCCCAAGACTTTGAGGTTGCTGAGAGCTGTGATGCCACTCTACCAAGGATGATAATGTGAGACTATGTCTCAAAAAAAAAAAAGGAAGATGCAGAATAATGTGTATAATATGCTTCCATTTCTATCAAAAGGGGATATATACATCAAGTAGATACATGTGTACAAGCAAACAGTTTTATATTCATAGTCATTCTCAATGCATACATATACAATAGAATAACTGGTCTCCTTTGACAGATGAATTTTATTCTGTGCATGTGTTACTTTTTCAATAATAAATTTTAAAAGGAATAAGGAATGTATGTATATATTTATTCTTTTGGAGACAGAGTCTCATTCTGTCACCCTAGGTAGAGTACAATGGTGTCATCACAGCTCAGAGCTATGGCGACACAACCTCAAACTCTTGGGCTTAAGTGATCCTCTTACCTTAGTTTTTCTATTTTTTAATAGAGATAAGGGTCTTGCTCTTGCTCAGGCTGGTTTCAAACCCCTAAGCACAAATATCTGGCTGACTTGGCCTCCCAGAATGCTAGGATTATAGGTGAGAGCCACTATACCTGTCCAGGAATGCATTTATTGATCTACAGGAGGAATTTAGTTATTGCTACCATCTAGGAGGTCATTTGTGATTTTTTTAAGAGACAGTCTCGCTCTGTTACCTAGGCTGGAGCACAGTGGTGTAATGATAGCTCATTGCAGCCTTAAACTCCTAGGCTGAAGTGACCCTTCTACCTTAGCCTCCCACAGAGCCCAAAACCACCACATTCAGCTAATTTAGTGTTTTTTTTTTTTTTTTTTTGCAGTTTTTGGCTGGGACTGGGCATAAACTCCTAGGCACCTCCCTGCTAATTTTTTTCCCCCAGTGGAGAGTGAGGTCTTGCTATATTGATCAGGCTGGTCTCAAATTCATGGCTTCAAGCAGTCCTCCCACCTCACCCTCCCAAAGTGCTGGGATTACAGGTATGAGCCACCATCACCTGATAAGTAGTCATTTCTATTTTTTTTTTTTTGAGACAGAGTCTCACTGTGTCATCCTCAGCAGAGTGCCACGGCATCACAGCTCACAGCAACCTCAAACTCTTGGGCTTAAGTGATTCTATTGCCTCAACCTCCCAAGTAGCTGGGACCACAGGTGACCACAACACCCGGCTATTTCTTTGTTGTAGTTGTCATTCTTTGGCATGTCCAGGCTGGATTCGAACCTGACAGCTCTGTTGTATGTGACTGGCACACTGGCCTCTGAGCCACAGGTGCTGAGCCTAAGTAGTCATTTTTTAAAAGGAGAATCTATATAAGGACAATAGACTACAACATTTGTTTGAGTAAAAGGGAAAAACACTCATAAAGTTACCCTTGTAAGTTTCAGAGACAATGTAATTTGTTAAAAAGGCATTAACCATTGGAGTGTTTCAGTACATATACCTAATTCAATTTGTCTTTACATTTGTGCTTTTAAAAAGGTCAAAAAATACTGGAGAAAGCCTTCACATCATCTCATTTTATTTTTCCTTTGAACAGAACCCAGGGTGATTAAATTAAACTTCAGGCTAATCCCTTTAAAGTCTACAGTAATAACACTGGCAGGACAAACAAGAATATTACACTCACTTACTATACAATTTAAGAAACAATTCACAAAATATATTTAAATGCTAAAGATGCAAAATGAAATGACTATATTCCTTCTATTTATTCAAAAATTAGAGAAACCCTGACTAGGCACTCTCCTTCTTCTGTCAATTAACTTGACATAGTAAAAAATTGTTTTTCCCAAATTTAGTTTCTAAAATGACTGCTTATCAGTCTTAATTATAATCTCAAAATTATGATCCAGAAATTTTATGTTTTTTTAAATGTGTACAATTTATTATAAAAAAATTATACCTCTGGCTGGGCAGGGTGACTCATGCTTATAATCCTAGAACTCCGAGAGACCAAGAAGGGATGGACTGCTTGAGCTCAGGAGTTTGACAACGACCTGACCAAGAGCAAGATCCCATCTCTATAGAAGGAAAAAAAAAAAAAAAAACTAGCTGAGTACAGTGGCGAGCACCTGTAGTTCTAGCTACTTAGGAAGCTAAGGCAAGAAGATCACTTAAGCCCAGGAGTTTGAGGTTGCTATGAGCTATGATGTCACAGCACTCTATCCAGGGTGACATAGTGAGACTCAATCTCAAAAAAATAAATAAATTATACTCAATAATATTGACTAAAAAGAGCTATCTAGCATTGGAATCAACTACTAAAATTAATGTTAACTAAAACAAATCTAAACTCCACAAGGAATACACCTGGCTTAACAGAACACACACAAAAAGCCTAGAGTATAACCTCTTAAAAATGCATTCAACCATAAATCTGTAGCCTTTATATATACTAACAGCAGCCAAGCCGAAAAAAACAGGCAAAGACTCTATTCCATTCACAGTAGTGCCAAAGAAGATGAAATACTTAGGAGTTGACCTGACAAAGGATGTGAAAGATCTCTATAAAGAAAACTATGAAACTCTAAGAAAAGAAATAGCTCAAAATGTTAACAAATGGAAAAACATACCATGCTCATGGCTGGGAAGAATCAACATTGTTAAAATGTCCATGCTACCATTAAAGCTCCACTGTCATATTTTAAAGATCCTGAAAAAATAATACTTCATTTTATATGGAATCAGAAAAAACCTCAAATAGCCATTACTCAGGAATAAAAACAAAGCAGGAGGAATCATGCTACCAGACCTCAGATTATACTATAAATTCATAGTGATCAAAACAGCATGGTACTGGCACAAAAATAGAGAAGTAGATGTATGGAACAGAATAGAGAGCCAACAGATGAATCCAACTACTTACTGGTACCTGATCTTTCACAAGCCGATTAAAAACATTGAGTGGGGAAAAGATTCCCTATTTAACAAATGGTGCTGGGCAAACTGGCTGGCAACCTGTAGAAGACTGAAACTGGACCCACACCTTTCACCATTAACTAAGACTCTCACTGGATTAAAGATTTAAACTTAAGACATGAAACCATAAAAATACTAGAAGAAAGTGTAGGGAAAACACTTGAA